>JAIUZE010070948.1:0-90749 GCA_022085475.1 Heliosperma pusillum
ACGGTTCTACCACAAATCAAACACTAAAATATTTCCAACATGTTTTTAATTAACAAACAATCATTTTAACAACCATCCATACAAAATCATGATTATGAACAAATCATTCAAATATGTCAAGAACACTAATCATGCTAAATATTCATACAACATAATAAAAATAACTACTTATCATATTACTAACTAAAACCATAAATAACAACAACATAACTAAAAACATAAGGTATGTGACATTAATTCGTCGAGTAAATCGGAATCGTTACCTTAGCTAGCAAAATCACTTAGCACCAAAAAAATAAGAAGTATAAACCCGCTACTAATCTTCTCCTAATATATACGAGTCACCAAACTCGTCTTCAAAATCTTCCCCTATAAGAAATGACAAGAATAATATTGTTAGTATTAAAACTTGATTTTTCCATAATTAAAGTGTTGAAAACGATTTTGCCGGAATTGAAAATAAACCGTACTTGAAGATGGAGAGCGAAGAGGAGATTCTAGAAATATAAGTTAGGACGGATTTGAATAAGAAATGAAGGTTTTATGACGATTTTGCTCAAGAACGACGAAGAACGACGAAGAACGACGAAGAACGATGAAGAACGATGAAGAACGATTAAAGAAAGTATTAATTAGATCTTAAGATTATTTATTGTAAAATGAAAAAGTAGTTAGTGAGTAAAGTGGGGTGGGAGTGCCGTGTAATTATAGGGAAAAATGGAGTCGGGTTTTGAAATTGTTGTTACGGAATTGACTCGGGTTTTATCATTATAATAAGGTAATTAATTAGATATTAAATTAATTAAATCAAATATCTAGATATTATGTTATTGTAATCAAAAGAAAGAAAAATATCAAGCTCTAAGAGAGGGTGAGAGTGCCGTGTGGTTTAGGTAGTAGTCGGGTCTGATTTTAAGCGATTTGCGTAATTTACGTTAACGGATCGATAAAGTTATAAATATCTTAGATATTATTATTAGTTTAATCATATTAATTTAAAATATCTAAAGTGAGTGGAAAAAGGTGACATGGGCGTGTGACTCATGCCAAAGTCGAGTTTCGGGTTTGTTTCGGGATTTAAGTTGACTCGGGAATAGTTAAATGACGTTCGGGATTAAACTGTAAAAGTTATTCTTTAATCCCGAATAAATTCAAAATAATTATATTAAATTATCATAAATTCAAATAAATCTTAATAAAAATAAATTAAATTTATTATTTTTCAAATATAATTTCGGTCTTTAAATTTACGCGGTGAGTCGGAAAAGTCAACGAAAGTCAAAGTTGACTTAAAAACGGGATTCTCATGGAATCTCGCAGAAATTCCAAATACGAATTCGGAAATTCAAAATTCGACTTGAAACAATAAATTCTATTTTAAAACTTAAGTTTTGCTGAAAAGTATCCGTAAGATATTTTACTAGAAAAATTGGGTACTTTTCGGGTTGTTACACTCATCGCAACGAGTAGTCGGGTTCTCATCGCAACTGGTAACCCACCCCTGCCGATGCTAGACCGCGACACTGGACATCAAAATTCTCGCTTATCGAAACGAGCAAACCCAGTTCTACCTCCCTTAAAATGAACTTCGTCAGTAGATAGGTTTTAGAGAAAAGGCTTTCTCTCTCTTTTTTCCTCATAAATCTTCATTAGCAACTTAAAATCTCACAAAAACTCTAATATCTCTCTAATTAATCCTTAATTATGTCCTAATTACTCCTTAATTTCTCCTTGGATTTAGTGTGGAATTCACCCTTCTAGAAGTTTTTCTCATCTTTCATTCCTGTTGTTGTAAGTAATTTACATCTTAATCTTGTGAATTCATCTTATCATCTTTTAAGTTAGGTTTTAGAGAAATTAGTATAAGATTAGTGATTAGATTGTTTATTAGGTTGAGATTATGTTATTAGATTCGTTTATATTGATTAGAATAGATTATATTGATTATCTTGCGTTTGATTATCGAAAGTAGAGTATAATTTGGAGAAAATTGATATAATTGATAGTATTGATGTTGTTCGACCTAGAAATTGGGGGAAAAGGTTGTAGATTATTGTTTATTGATTATTATAATAAGAATTGAGAGAATGTTACCTAGAATGTGATTGTTGACCTTTTTAATGAAGGATTGGGGAGAAATAGTAGTAAATATACTATACTTGTTGTTTAGGTGGATCTTGTGGTGGAAGAAGAGTCTTACCTTCGTCTTTCTTGTACTTGTTGATGATTCTTATGCTTGGACCGCCATTGTTGATGATATCTATGCTCAGATTACCATTGTTGTTGGCTCTCGTGTTGGATAGCCATTGTTGACAATGATTATGCTTGAATTGCTTTGAGGTAGGTGAACCTACTCAATTGATGTATATGTGATTGATTGTGTGATATGTATTGTGGCATGGTTGTGGCATGTTGATTGGAGTTTGGTGTTGAGATCTTTGTGTCTGCGGTCACGGTGCTTGAAGATAGTTTATATGGAGCGGTAGCGGGATACCGATATATAGACTCTTTGGGTCGCTCTTCATGGTCCCGCCATGGAAGAGGCATTGTACATGGTGATGACCTAGGTCTGGGGGTGACGTGTTACAATTGAGCCCATTGTGTCTACAACGTGCCCTAAACACGACGGTGTGCTAGTTGATGACACCGCGATTGGTGGTTTTGGTGCGCTTCTTGATGGCACTGAGTGCACTATTTGATGCCACTGGGTGCGCTACTTGATGGCACCGGGTCCGCTACTTGATGACATCGGATATGTGTGATGATTGTATTACGATTTCGCTTAACGTTGATTATGTATATGTTGGCTGACCGTGTGTTGGAATTGTTTTGTATCTCTACCGTGATCCATACAATATTTTCGGCGTATGGTGAGTAGTTCTAGCAGGTATTGATTGAGGATGATTCTTGTTGTTCTTGATGACGGGTTTGGATACGGACGACTTAACGAGTCCTACTGTAGGAGTTTGGTCTTATTGTTACTTATTATTAGAATGAGTTTTGGACTGTATATCTTTTACCTTCACTTAATAAAATAAATTAATTGTTTAAGAATTGACGTCATGATATGTACTACCTTGGAAAACTGAGATGGTAACCCTTCCACTTACCTTGGCTGGATAAATAGGGGTGTTACAAAGTGGCATCAGAGCGACGATCTTGGAACCTAAACCAATGAACATAATTAACGTATGGTGTCAAAATTAAATGAACGCGGGAGAAGGATGGGGAGCTAACTAGGATTTTGGGAGACGTCCCTAAATCACATGTGGTCCCTTTCATTCTCAACCGGTCACTTATCGTGGTAAAGGATGAGCGGGGAAACGAAATGGATGTTATGTGATGTGTACATGTTGTACTATGTTAGTGTGAACTTGATTGCAATATAGATGATGAAATGATGGTATGAGAATATGATACGATGGAGTTGGCGTGCATGTGTGATGTTTAAAGTGGAATATTGTATTATGAGATTGTCATGTATTTGGAAAATGTTAGTATGAGTTAAATAATAAGTATATTTAATTGTGGGCTGGAGTACCTTTAAAATGAATAGTATGTCGTGATGTAGAATGATTTGTGGTATTTGTAGTGCGGTTTTGTTGTGGGAGAGTTGGACTTCCTCTTGTTGTTTTGGCACGTGTGATAAGATGTGAGCTTACCTTTTTTTTTTTATGATGGTTATAGAGGCGTTGTCTAGTTGGAATATAATAGCATGTCTTTGTTTTCTAGTGTATAAATTAGACGAATTTTGTGGCATAATGAGTAATTATCTAGTTGTTGTGGTTTTATGAGAAAATATAGAAAGTTGAGATAAGGAAATGAGATTTTTGGACATTTTGAATTCATGGCAAGTTTTGGTGATGTGAGATAGTAATAATGTTGTGAGTTTGGGAAAATATAGAAATGTGCATATATATTCGGTTAAGCAATGATGTTAGGATGATATATGTATGAATTGAGGATTGAAAGAGAGGTATGCGTGGTTACCATTGAGAATATGTGTGAAATATAGAGACAATGGAAAAGTTTATATTGACTGGGAAAATTATGTGGTATGAACCGTTAAAAAGAAATGTAATGATAATTGTGTTTAGTGAGTTTAGTTCGCTTAATGTTGTAAGTAAAACTTGGGTATGGATATTTTGATGGAAATCCGGATTGGTAAGAGACATAGTAGGAGGGAAATATGATTTAAGAATGCGATGAAGTGTAGAGATATGAATAAAGAATGATAAGTATCGTGGTTTATTTGGATTTATTGATAGTAAAGGAAGTAAGTAGTGTGATAAGAGAAATCTTTATTTTCGTATATTGGGAAGTTGTTGTTATGTGTCAATGGGATTAGAGTTTGAAGGACAAGATAGTAAGTGTGAATGTTTTTGGGACAATAAGTAGCTTTGATGAGTTTGAGTTGAAGATATTGAAGGGTATAAATTGGATGAGGTATTCCATGAATTTGAAAGGCAATGAGTAAGTAAATCAAAAGAAGACCGTAAGGGGAGTGCTATTGGTTGATAAATTAAAAAGTATTAATGGAAGGCGGTAGCGTTTTGGAATGTGAAGGTAAGAGATTTTGTGATAAATGGATATGAGGTATATTGGGGGATCATCTTTTGTGGGAAATTGTTGTTTAGTGATTAAAGAGAATGTTTGTGTAAAATTCGATGGAAGTAGTTATGATTTTGGAAGTACTTTAGGTGGTGACTAGTCTGAGATGTTATGGGATTTTGGTGGTATATTGATGAAAACGGTGGTGTTACTACGTTTTGTGGCTTATGACCATGATCGATATAATTTTGGAATTGAAGTATTCAAATGTGGAATTACGAATGGATATCTAGATATATTATTGGTTTATGGTGAGTCTCGCATTGGAAAATTGGATTAAAAAGAAAATGAGAGCTATTGGTTTTAAGAGGAGAATTTTAAGGATATTGTTATTTATACTAGTGTAGATCCCGTGCTATTGCACGGTCTTTTAGATCTTATTGTTTAGAGAATTTTAAATCTTAGTCCGAGTCAATATTGTGTGAGACGGTTTTCTAATACATACGAACGATCTTACAATGTGAGACAATCTTACCTTGTGATCGACGGTCGCAATGTATAAAAGGCAGTTCATTCATTAGTATTAAATGAATAAGTTATTTTAATTTTGCTTTATAATTTGTGTTAAAAAAACTATATTTCATTGGAAATCGTCGTATCCAACTTTTATATGTAAGACCTTACAAATAAACAATTTTTGTTTTATAAAACCTTAAAAACCAATATGTCATTTAATAGATCATATACTTATATATTGTGTTTCTTAAGTCATAATTATTATACTTAACAATATCGAATTTGATAATATATTATGATTTTATGTTGTAGATAATAAGGTTGATTTTCGTATTTTATAAATCTACATTAATTTTTATTTCATGTATTTTTCAGGCGTTGTGAGGATATTCCGATAGAGATATTATATGAGAAAATATTATTGAATATAATACTTAAGATAGTATTATTGGGCCTATCTTGTACATATATTTTTAAGAAATAATTAGCTAATAATAAAGGCCCAATCCATTGATGTGAAATTTGAGCGGGAAAACTTTTTGGTGGCTTATTCTTTTAGTTATAGGGGGATGGTGGTCACCTTGAGGTTTTAATGTTGGAACTTTAAGAGTAGTTTTTTGGAAAGAGAGGTGTGAAAATAAAGGAAGGTTGTTAATGAGTTGAGTTGAGAAAGTTGTGTAAAGGTAATAGTATTATTTGATGAGGGATATAGTTGAGTGTGGATGTAATGTGAAATGTAAAGTTTTTGGGGTTAGTCTACATGTTAGCAAGAGAACATGAGGAGTTTTTTTTTTGATGAAATGTAAATTCATTAATATAAAAAATCGTAACCATACAAGATTGATACGGCCCATAATGTACCGCTCAACCCAACTGACTCATATCCTTAGACTGACCTATTTTGTCTCGGCCTTGTTCACGTAAAGCCCACACTCTCCTTCTCCTTATATACTCCACTCAATCCATCCGACATACCACAACAAAACAAAATGTTTCCTAATCAAAACCCTAGATCCTGCCCCTTCTCTCATCCGCCACCAACTTCACAATCCACTCTCTATCAACCTTCATCTTCTTCCTTGTTAGTCCCTGGAACCACACTCTTAGTTCCTTTACGATCTTCGCTGCCAATATGTGTGATCTTTCCAATCTCTTCTCATGGTAAGCTTGATTCCGCTGCCTCCAAATGAAGTAAATTAGGCCGTTGATGACCGCATTCACTATGTCTCTTTGAGTTTTCTTCCTTTTCATCTTCAATCTCCAATTCAGGAGATCTTTTCGAGGTAAATCAACCCCAATCCAATCTTCAATGTAAGTCACTACTCTTATACTGTAGATACATTCAAAGAATAAGTGTTCTAGGGTTTCTACTTCAGTTCCACAAATACAACAAGTATTCTCCTCCGCTATGCCTATTTTGTATAATTTCTCTTTCGTGTTCAGAGCTTTATGATGGTAAATCCATGCTATAAAGCTATGTTTAGGCATAGTGTTGTTGTTCCAGGTAAGTTCACTCCAACTTACATTCTCAGCCTTGTCTCTGAGGAAATCATATCCTTTTGCTATTGTGTATATTTTATCTTCTTGATTCTGCCATTCTCCTTGTTGATATGGTGTACTCAAAAGGTTTCTGACCTGCACAATTTTTCTCCAGTACCAGCTTGAATCATTTGTGGGATTGTAGTTCCACCAGCTCTCATTTTTGAGGTAAGTGTGATTTACCCATTTGACCCAAAGATGGTCTGATTTGGAGTGGATCCACCACACCAATTTGCCTACTGCTGCTTTGTTCCAGGTAAGGTCATCTTTAAGTCCTAATCCACCCTCGCTTTTTGGTTTACAAACCTTCTCCCATGCCACCCGAGGAGACCTCATGTAGTCAACTGCTCCATCCCACAAAAAGTTCCTACAGATAGCCTCTATTCGTGAAATTACTCCATTTGGTAGTATAAACATTGATGCCCAGTAGTTGTGGAGTGTCTTAAAAACTGATTTCACCAATACCAGTCTTCCTGCATAAGATAACTTCCTAGCCCCAAGACCCCTAATCCTGTCAACAATTTTATCAATTAATGGTCTACAATCCTGAGCATTTAATTTTGTAGTCTTGATGGGGACTCCTAGATATTTAAAAGGTAATCTCCCTTCTACAAATCCAGAGATCTGTAAAATATCTGCCTTGTCTTCATTCCTGACCCCATTAAAATATGCATTGGACTTACCCTTACTCATCTTCAGACCAGTGGATTTGGAGAATGTAGCAAAAGTTCTCAAAAGTATCATTATAGACCTGACATCCCCTTTGCAAAACATAAGCAGATCATCTGCAAACATTAAGTGAGTAAGCTTGATTGACTTGCATAGAGGATGATAATTGAAATTCATCACATAAGTTGTATGCTGAAGTAATATGGTCAGGTACTCCATGCAGATGGTGAACAACAAGGGGGATAGAGGATCCCCTTGTCTTAGGCCTCTCTGTCCTTTGAAGAAACCAAACAGTTCCCCATTCAGGTTAAGAGAGTAAGTAGCTGTGGTCACACATTGCATAACCCAATCAATGTATCGAACTGGCATCTGTATTGCCTGCATCATTTGTTGCAGGAAATTCCATTCCACTGTGTCATAAGCTTTCTGTAAATCAATCTTGAAGAGACATCTTGGGGAGGCAGTGCCTCTGCTGTATAATCTGATTATGTCTTGACAAATCAGAATGTTCTCCATGATACTTCTACCTTGGATGAATCCCTCTTGATTCTGGGAGATTAAATCTGGCAATACCCTGGCTAGTCTGTTACACAACACCTTGGATATACATTTATAAATTACATTGCAACATGCTATAGGTCTGTATTGTAATACAGAAGTAGGCCTGTCCACCTTAGGAATCAGAGTTATCACTGTAGCATTTAATTGTTTAAGTATTTGGCCAGATTGGAAGAATTCCAAAATGGCTCCTGTGATTTCTCCTCCCACAATATCCCAAGTATCTTTAAAGAACTTGCTAGAGTAACCATCAGGTCCTGGAGCTTTATCATTTGGAATATGAAATATTATGTCTTTGATTTCCTCTTTTGTGACAGGTTCCAGCAAAACTTCCTTGTGATTATCTGTGCAGGTTGCTCCTCTCCTAACTATATTGGTATGTACTGTCATTGTTTGATTTTGAGATCCTAACAGGTTTTGGTAGTACTCCAAAAAGGCTGTTTGGATAGCAGCCTCATCATGACACAGTTTGTTATTCTGATCTCTAATTTCATGAATTACATTTTTTGCTCTCCTGGCTTTAATCACTCCATGGAAGTAAGCACTATTGGCATCTCCTTCAGTGATCCAATGTGCTTTGGCCTTCTGTTTAAGGTAAGCCATCTTTGCCTTTTGAGTCCAATTTGCTCTCTGATTTGTGTCATATTCTAGGCTTATAAGCCTAGCATCAGTGGGATCTTCTCCTAACTGTCTCTGAATGTGATACAATTCAGTCAGTATCTTGTCAGCAGTATTCTCAATATCTGAAAAGTGACTCCTATTCAAATCTTTGAGAATGATTTTCAAAGCCTTCAGTTTCTTACTAACCCTATACATTTTGGTGCCTTCATAATCTTGTGTCCAGGCCTCTTGAACCTTGACATGAAACAAAGGAGCCAGGCTCCACATGTTAAAATATTTAAATGGTCTGCACCTGGATCTATCTTTGGTGACCTTAGCCACCACACATGGATTGTGATCAAATAATCCTTCAGGTAAGAATTGTGCCACCAGATGAGGGAACAAACTCAACCAATCTGGGTTGACTAGAAACCTGTCCAGTCTGCTGTACTTCCTGGTTTCTGGTGGTTGCTTATTATTCCATGTATAGTATGCCCCTACAGCTGGGCTGTCAATTAAATGGCAGTAGTCCAGACAATCATGAAAAGGCTCAGATTCTGCATTACTCACACTGCCCCCTAATCTTTCTTGAGCATATAAGACACAATTAAAATCCCCACCTACTGCCCAAGGACCCTTAATCCCTTTAGCAATTCTCTTGAGATTATTCCACAAAGACATTCTCTCATTCACCCCATTAAAAGCATAAACTATCGTGAACATGAAAGTTTCCTGATTCTTTAGGTCAAGAACCTTCATATGAATATATTGAGCATCATACTCCATAAACATGATATCAACCAAATGAGGATTCCACAACACCCAAACTCTACCTCCTATGTGATGAGCATTATTAGTAGAGATAGACCACTCTTTAAAGCTATTACTCACAGCCTTATTTATGTACCTTGCTTTTATTTTAGTCTCCAACAGGCCAAAGACTCCAATATTTTTATTACTCAAAAATTTATTTACAAACTTCTGTTTATCTTCCCTATTCATACCTCTTACATTCCAAAAACCTAGATTAATCATTATTAAAGTTGAGAGGATCAATACCACTTATTCTTGTACCCTCCTTCTCCAAGCTATGACCACTCAAGACCTCCATGTAAGTTGGAGATACTTGTTGAGTCCTGCTAACATCATCCCCCTCCTGTCTAAAGGCCTTAGTCTGCCTGACAGGGGACATTGTCCCTGATATTGTTTGAGTTGGCCTTGTGCTAGGAGTTCTTTCAAATGCTGGTGCCTCAATGTGCTCATTCAAAGGTTTTTCCAGAGTTCTACTGTCAATCTGGGGAATCTGTTTCTGTATGACTGGTTTCCAGATTTTCTGAACTTTAGGTAATTCTTTTTTCTGTTGAAATGATCTACACTTGCCTGATTCATGTCCAATATGTTTACATTTCTCACAGAGACTTGGTTTCCATTCATACTCCACACAGACCTGGATTAAGTTGTGAGCTTCATCCTTGAATTTGATCTTATCTGGGAATTTTTGACCTACTTGCAGTTCCACCATGACCCTAGCAAACCCTAGACGAGTTTTTTTCTCTGTTGCTGTGTCACTTTTCACATAACTTCCCACCAGAGATGCTATCTTTGGCAGGCTCTTCCCCCAAAATTTCAGAGGTAATTTTGGGATTCTTATCCAAGCAGGTACTTTCTTTATATCTTCTTTTTCTAATTCTATATCAGGTTTCTATTCCCTTATGATCATAGGTTTGTTATCAAACAGGAAATGGCCACTCCTTAATACTGTTTGTTTCTCTTCTTCAGTTGCAAATCTCACTAAGAAGACTCCATTAGGTACGAAAGAGAGTTTGTCTATTGAAAACTTACTCCAGATTCTTTTCAGGAAACCTTCTAGGACCTGCCATGGGAGATTGGCTCCCACAATGAAACCATAAACGGCCTGTTGCCAATAGGTAAGTTCTTCTTTTACACCCTCCTGAGTTAATTGTAATACCTCCTCTGGTTCTTCTTCAATCATTTGAATTATTTTCTTCCCATGTCTTTGATACCATTCTCCTTCCTCCTCTGTTTCTTTCACTTCTGTTTCAGATGCAGTATCCGATGCAGTTTCAGTCTCTACTCCATGGGTGTCATCCAACTGATATGGCGGGATTCCTTCTATATCAAATAGAGATTTCAACTTTGCTCCTTCTTCAACATTTGGTCTTCCTAGAATGCTGTTTTTTTCAGATTGTAATGTAGTACTTAGATTATTATGTAAGGATGATCTTGGATGTTTAGCTTTTGATGAATTGCTTGATTTCTTAGTCATGACTGCCAAATCAAGTTAAACAATAAAATTTGCTTCACTTAGAGAAGACGACTATCTCTCTCTTTCTCTCTCTAGGTTAAACATCTCTCTCTAGGTTCGATATCTATTTCTGGGAGTATGTATTTGTAACATGAGGAGTTGAGATGACATTTTTCGGACCTTATTTTGATGTAGATCGTTGTAAGAGAGAGTGTAGAGATGCAGTCAAGAAGTGAATGACAAGTTATAGTTGTGTGGGTTAGGATGTTGTATGTGATATATGTGAGTCTAGCTTCCTTGTTAGAATTTTTATGGGTTGATATTAGTTCATTACTCGTGTTATGAGTCAGTAGTGTATGATGTGATATTAGTAGTATGCATTTAGCGGATGAGGATGTCATGGTCAAGGTTGATTTTGCCATATGGTTCGTATGATAGAGTTAGTCGAGTGGTGGTCTAATGTAGTGATTATACGTATTTGTGGGTTTCATAAACCTAGCTGGCGGGTCGAGTTATGGTGACTCAAGTTATTCCTTGCTAGGATATATGGGAAGATGTCGTATTTTCAGTTATTGTCGTTCTTTTAGCTTTTCCATGTCGACCTTAGCGTAGAACTTATTGAGTATTTAATATTGGTTGTAATTGTTATGTTGTTGTTTTCCTTGAGTTCTTATGATGAGGCATAGTTGTCAGGGTAATTTCGCATGTGATTTGGGATGATTTGACTTAGTGGATTGGAGAAATTGGTGAGTTGTGAGTTGTATGTGCTTGAGGTAGCAAGTGGTTCATTAGCTTTTTGTGGGCCCTATAAAAATGGAGTATGTAAGATGAATACCATGTTTATGTGGATGCGTTTGATAGCGGTGAAGAGAAATTATGAGTATCTCTTGGATGGATAAATATTTTAGTTCGAGTGTTACGTGGTCGAGTTAAGTACGGGAATCTAGAAGAATGTTGTAGTGTGGTTATGATGAGGATTGGGCTACTGCTTCGTATTGAGAATTTTCTGGTGATTATAGGCGGTGTGAGGGATATTTGGTGGTTGTGATCTAGATAGCACGGACACTTTTCCTAACCAGTCGTCCCGTGTCAGACACCGTGTCGGACACACGGACACACGGACACCTATAAACGAGCAATGTGAGATTGAAAGACTAGAAGAGTTTGATTAGAAGATGAGTTTGGGTGGGAAAATTGATTAGAAGATGAGTTTGGGTGAGAAATGAGAATAAATTATAGTTAAAGTCAAGTTTTACACTCAATTATTTATATTTAATATCAAATACTAATACAAAAATAAAATTGTATGTTATTTATAACTCTAAAACATATATTTTATTAAATTTAAATGCCGTGTCCCGTGTCCTAAATTTCACGAGATGCCGTATCACGTGTCCGTGTCGTGTCCGTGTCCGTGTCCGTTTTGGTGCTACCTAGGTTGTGATTAAGGTATAATTTACGGTTTGGTGTTAGAGTGCTAATCGGTCTTGATGAGCGGGATGATGCCAAAACAAGAAATAGATAAAGGATTAATGAAGAATTGAGTTAAAAGGAGTAACATCGACTTTGAGGAGAGTAGGTTGTTGTATATCGGTGGTAGCTTTATTCTTTGAATATTTAGACTGTATTTCAATTGGTTGGTAAATTAAGTGATTTGTCATTTAGTTTTGATATTGAGGTATTATTATAGGCTTGGATGTTGATTTGTAGTAGTAGTTATTTGCTAAAGATCGGTTTTGGCATATGTGAATGAATTGGGACTATTTGGGCATGGTGGTAAGAATGGATGGTTGGGGAAGTGTTGATGGTTTTGAGTAGGAGCGAACTTCGAAGACAAACTTTATTTTTAGGGAGGTAGATTGTGATACTTCTTGTGGATTGGTATAATGATTTGTGGTATTGGAGGATCTATTGGAGAGCGGTATGGTGGTAAGTCAGTAATAGTGATGTAATGGTGTTATTTTTATGGAATGTTGTTAAGTGTGTTGTTATGGCTAGTATGTGATGTTGTGGATTCTTCATGGCGGATTTAGTGTTTTGGTTTCGATGGTATGTAGGTTGAGTTGGTATAATGATTTTGGCGCAATATTAAGGACTGTGCTAGATATGTTTTGGGTTTTGATGGCATTGGTGTGTGGATGATTTCGGTAATGTTCAAAGAAGAGTGTTGGTAAAAATTGTTATTAGAGTTAGGGACTCTTGTGTGGATTGTTGGGTGTTGTCGTTGGCATGTTGGAATTTGGGTAACAGTGTTAGACAGTGTTAGTGCGGATGTCTTGTGATGGAATCTCATTTTGGTAAGTGTTGATACGTGATATTGTTAGAATCTTGAATTTGTGATGTGGGATCGGGTTATGCTAGGTTGTGTGACGGTTTTTGAAGGCGCCTTATGTATTAATTTGTTGGTGCCTTTAGTTTTGTTGGTTCTAGGGACTGCTTGCTTGCAGTGAGGGAGAGAACTTTGAGGATGAAGTTCTTTCAAAGGAGGGAAGATTGTAATACCTCCAGTATTACTCAACCGAGTAGAAAAAGTACTTGACTGAGTGATTGGGTTACATCAGACCACTCGGCCGAGTTGGTTTGCAACTCGGCCGAGTGTGTGTTCTGCTCGGTCGAGTGAGGTAGTCAGTCAGTCGAGTAGGTTGTACTCGGGCGAGTGATAGGTCACTCGGTCGAGTGGTCTATTTTGGAAGTTCATGTATGTGTACTCGGTCCAGTGGGTGTTATTCGGTCAAGTGATATGTTACTCGCCCCAGCAATTGTCGAAATCGCTGCTTCTTTTTTTATTATTCCGCGTGAGATCTAATTAATATAAAAGGCTTTTCTCTCTCTTGTTTCCTCATATCTACTTAATATGTTTGTAGTTAATCCTTAATTACGTCCTAATTAATCCTTAATCCCTCCTTGGATTTAGCGTGGAATTCATCCTTCTAGATCTTTTTCTCATCTTTCATTCTTATTGTTGTAAGTAATCTTCATCTTAATCTTGTGAATTCATCTTATTATCTTCCAAGTTAGGGTTTAGAGTAATTAGTATGAGATTAATGATTAGATTGTTTATTAGGTTGAGATTATGTTATTAATTAGATTCATTTATATTGATTAAAATAGATTATATTGATTATCTTCGGTTAGATTATTGATCTTAGAGTATAATTTGGGGGAAATTGATATAATTGATAGTATTGATATTGTTCGACCTAGAAATTGGGGGAATATGTTATAGATTATAATTAATTGATTATTATGATAAGAATTGTGAGAATTTGACCTAGAATGTGATTATTGACCTTATGAATGAAGGATTTGGGGGAAATAATAGTACTTATACTATTTTTGTTGTGTAGGTGTATATTGTGTTGGAAGAATAGTCTTAGTTTTATCTTTCATGTACTTGTTGATGATTATTATGCTTGGACCGCCATTGTTGATGATTTCTATGCTCGGATTACCATTGTTGATGATTTCTATGGTTGGATTGTTTTGAGCTAGGTGAATCTTACTTAGTTGATTTATATGTGATTTATTGTTTGATGTGTATTGTGATAAGGTTGTGGCATGTTGATTGGAGTTTGGTTTTGAGATCTTTGTAACTACGGTGACGTTGTTTGAAGCTATTTTATATGGAGCGATAACAGGATACCGACTCCATAGACTCTGTGAGCCCCTCATACTGATCCCGCCATTGAAGAGATAGTGCACTTGGCGATGACCTGGGTCTGGCGGTGACCTGCTGCGGTAGAGCTCATTGTGTCTACTGCCTGCCTTAGACTCGGCGGTTTTCTAGTTGTTGGCACCGCGACTGGTGGTCTTGTTGCGCTACTTGATGGTAGCGGATATGTATGATGATTGTATTACGACTTTGATTGACATTGATTATGTATATGTTGGCTGACCATGTATTGGAATTGTTTTGTATCTCTATCGTGATCTATACTATATTTTCGGTGTATGGTGAGTAGTTCTGGCAAGTATTGATTGATGATGATTCTTGCGGTACTATATGGTTGGCTTGGATGCAGAAGACTTATCGTGTCCTAGTGTAGTAGTTGGGTCGTATTGTCATTTTGTATTAGAATGCGTCATGATATGTACTAACTCGAGAAACCGAGATGGTAACCCTTCCATTTACCTTGGCCGGGTAAATGCGCGTCCATGTTACAACTAAAGACGTCTCTAATTGACACACACATATTACCAAACCCCCCCCCCCCCCCCCCCCCCCCCCACACCTTCCCTCCCCTACAGTCACCTCCAAGCGCCACAGGAAAACACCCATAACTTAGTCTACTAACCCATAATACGAGTAACAAGTTAATAACACCTATAATTAATCCTAACAAGAAAGCTACATTCAAATTTATCGCGAATGTCACTCTTAGATCCACGCAACTATAACACATTATTCTCTTTTTGCTCACAACCCAGTTTCTTGCCACCCAACGCCGCAAAGGTAAAATCTGGCAACGTAGCTAACAAGGAACTACCACCTCAACACCTCATATTCCCTTGCTAACATGAAAACTAATCCCAAAGCCATTACAATTACTTAAAACGACCTCAATTCTCAACTATATCACTCATCATATAATAATATAACTTTCGTACATCTTACTCAACTCAAAATACGACTAGTACTCCTCCATAATTTGTTTTAGTGGTCTAAAATTTCATTATTGAAAGTGTAATACCTCAAGTATTACTAGATCAAGTGTTGAGGGCACTCGTCCTTGTTTGTGTGTTACTCCGTTGAGTAGTGTAACTACTCGGTCGAGTGGTGTGACTCGGTCGAGTGACGTTCACTCGGCCGAGTGGTCAGTTTGGTAGAGACCTCGTTTGTTGGCACTCGGTCGTGTTTATATGCACTTGATCTAGTGTGTTCTACTCGATCGAGTGCGGTATTACTCGGTCGAGTAATAGTCATAGCCGCTGGTTTGTTATTTTATTCTCCGCCTGGAACACATGGGCCACGGACCCTAATTTTTCCGTTTAGAACAACAAAATTTCGATGCAATAACAATTTATCGCCCCACTTACCCAACGTAATAAGTTTAGCACCACGGTAAGCCGAGCCTACTTTCTTATGAAATTGGGATTCATGGGTTCTACTATTTGTCAAGGCTAAGTCTCAATTGCTAAAATAGAGGTCGAGTCAATTTATTATCTATCTTCTTTAAGTGAACAAAATTGGTAATCTATCGATAATTATAATTGACGCGGTCGATTAACTCGATAAAATGCATGTGTGATTTATATGGCGATTTGGCATGCATGTAACATATAAATAAAATGCAAACAATAAAATAAATTCCTAGTACGACCTTCCTAAAATAATAGAAAATCAAATTAACTATTACAAATTCAAAAACCAACTCCATTGGTCCCTTGAACTTCAAATGCAGGCCTCCCAAGGATACCGTCTCTTTTGGAACGCCTTTCCAAATGGCACCGTCTTTAGGAAACTCCGGGATTAAAAATGATATGTTAAAATTACATGGATTTTCTATTATACATATGTAAAATAAAAAGAAATAATACAATAAAAGTGATACGAGATCACACTTTTTTTTTAAAGGAGGTAGCCAGAATCAGATATATTACAACCGAATCAATATTCCTTTACATTACGGGTAATATCGATTAAAACTAAGGCCATACTAAGACAAATTACATAAACTCCAAATGAAATTCATTCATTCAAAATGCAGCATAATCATATGTAAACTCATGGAATATTAATGTGCCAAATCGCCCCAATAAAACTTATATCGTATATAAACCCGGTTTTATGGAAATGCGTGATAATAACCAATTAAAATCACAAATTAATACTTAAATCAAATTTAAGTCCAAGTTAATTATCCTAACTGTTTTAGGACTCAAAAATTAGTCTCCACTAATTATTTGACCATAATTCAACTCGGTTTTGCATTATTGCTCATTTTTTACCCTTATTAACATAACTTTTATGCAATAATTCCAAATTTAATTACAATAATTTATAAATTTGAAAATTAAAATTTTGAATATTCTGGAACATTTCCAAGAACATCATCATGTCAAAATTTTGGTCAAAATTTTTTCGAATCTTTTAGAGAAAAATATAGTTGCAATTAGATGATTTTATCAAATAAAATACTTCAAACACACGAAAATTAATCTAATTAATTTATACTTATACAAATGATATGTATAATATATATTCAACATAGGATAGTTTTTTCATGCCAAAAAATTTGTTTTAGCTATTTATTCTAAAATAATCACTATTTATGACCTTTTAACCATTAAAAATCATAAATCATGCAAAATAAATCATATTTATCTTATCTTTTACTTAAATTAGTAAAAATATGTATTTGATATCATACTAAAGTTTCAAGGACATATTCGAATTCTAACTATATTTAGTAAATAAAAGTTCATTTTATTCATTAAAATGTGTTTATTTGACTAAAAATCATTAAATTAAGCAATAATCTTCCATAAATCATAAAAATTACATAAAACCATTTTAGGACCAGAAGGTATATCATTCATAAAAATTTAGTGCCTTAGAAAATAAAAACACAAATTTATAGTTTTATTTAGTTACTTTAACTCGAAAAAACTTTATAAAATCGATTTGCATGCAACATCCAAATGCTCTGATACCAATTGTTAGGGTCATATACCTACTCATAAGAATCTTCTTATGATATAATAATAATTTTTTAATTAGTTTCCAAGATCTAGTGCATGCAAACAAAGTAGAGAAGAAAAATGTTCCTCACATTGTTGTTTTGGTCGAGTAAAGGGCACAAGAACGAGACTCCTTCTTGTTCTTGTTCTTGAGCTTAAGATGGAAGGATGATCTTCCTAGTTCCAAGTGTGGGAACACTCCAATTAGTTGTACTAAGACACTCCCTTAATCACTCAAATATTTGTTTTACTAGAACAATATAAGAGTACCCTTATATATGACTAATAATACTATTACTACACTAGTAATCTTATTATTAATTATAAGAACAAAAGTTATAGGAAACTTCTTAAGTTTCTTAGTATTATTATATAGTGAGAAATTGTAAATGTGTAAATATGAGATGAAGTAGTGATCAAATAAGAGGAAAACATCCTTTTATTCACTTCACAAAAACCGGCACACATAGGGAGTAATGAGCATGCTTCTTACTTTTTGTCTAAACAATGTAGTAGCTTAGGGTCTAGCTTTAGGTTATAATGATGTTGTCTAATTCTCAATTAAAACAACAATTAAACCTGAACATCTACCCCACAAGCTCCAAAACCGGTTATCCCTCTTAAAATGGGTGTCCATTTTATTTTTGTAATTTGTTATTTGTCACATATGTGACATGTGAATGTGACATGTAATTTAGCTTATAAATGTGCATTTAACCAATATAAATGCAATTTCATAACAAATAAATTAAACTTAACAGTTTAAGTAATAATTTATAATTACATGTATATAAAATGGGTAATCTCATATTTGGTTAATATAATCTACAACCAATTGTAATTATAATCAATCAATCATGCTTATCTCAAATGTTTCATAAACCTTAAGCATTCTTAGTAATATAACAATTAAATTACTAAAATGAATCTTATTTAATCATATTACAATAAGATATAATTCTCACTTATAATTTAAACTCCTTCAAATTAAGGGGTTAATTAATATGTATCGCAATACAATTAATTGACTTTCGTGATTAGGGAATCGTCCTTTAGGTGTGACCTCAAGGGATCAACTGATCACCACCGTCATACGACAGTAACGTCAAACTCTAGTAAGCTAATCGTTACCGATTAATGGGGACCAGTTGACTATAATGTTAATCATCCATTTTATTCTTGTTTTTGAGATTTAATTAAGTCATCGCACTATTGTTGAGGACACTTACTCCAAACTAGGTTGTTAAAAAGGAGATTACTTGATTAATTGTTAGTTAAATCATATGGTTGTCTTTTGATTGTTGGTTTAATTCTAGTAGATTGATTTTGGCCAGGATTAATTAACTAGGATTGCATATTAGGATTTACATCGAACGGGTTAAGATTAATATAGGCTACGCAATCGAATAGTACAAGTTTAATGATAGCGACCACATGTTAGACTTAGATCTAAAGGGCATAATTGAGTCGACCGATCTTATGACCTTAGGCAATTAGATTGACCCTTTAATTGATTAAATTCCTTCCCCGGATAACATTCTAGTGAACCCGATCCCTAGACCTTTTAATCTTTTTGAGTTCATATTTCTTTTCTTGCAATTAGTTATAGCTAATCAAACCTAACTTCAAAAAATTGTTACCTTTAAGACGGACTTAGTTATTAACAAATATACTTTTACCGCCTCCCTGTGGATTCCATACCTTACTTACCACTGACTATTAAGGTGATACGACTTTAGCCTTATCAACTATGACCCCAAATAGTCTTTTGAGGAATGAGTATCCTTTAGTGTTGTGCCACATTCGTGACACTAGGGTGGAAAAGCTTGCATAAGACGATCTTCCTATTGTTGAGGAATTCGATGTATTTTCGGAGGACATTCCGGGGTTACCTCCCAATTGGGGTGTTGACTTCGGGAATGAATTGAAGCCAAGGACGGGCCTATATCCAAGACACCGTAGCGTATGGGGCCGAAGGTGTAATACTCCGTATTCTGTGTAGGGGGCTCAGCTGAGTAAAGCTTACTCGACCGAGTACATAGGGTACTTGGCCGAGTAAAGGCTACTTGACCGAGTGAAATTGGCTGGCAACTTTTGGTTGGTTCTGATCTCGCGTACTCGGCCGAGTGACATCGGCACTCGACCGAGTGAGTCGTACTCGACCGAGTACATATTGTACTTGAGCGAGTACGATGGTTTTAGGGGTTAGATCGGACGAGTGATTAAAGGGTTATTACGAGGTATTAGTTTCATAATCAGTTTTACGCTTTCATAATTACAAACCCGACTTTCCAAATTCTCTCTAATTCCTCAAGGAGCTTTTGATCATCTCGTGCCAGATTCGATTGTTTGATTCCCTTGATTGATTACCTTGGTAAATATGTATATTTATGTTTCATTTGTGATTATTGTAGTAATCCTAATTGAATTGGGGAAAGGGAATGAACTTTGTGTTGATTATATGATTTTTGATTGTTTAGGAGGGGACTTCATAGAAGAACGCTTCTGATTACTTGTGCTATTTATGGAGTTTCAATAAGGTAGGGTTTCCCTACTCAGTGTTGCATTACTAATTGATGTGATAAGATGTTTGATTCTTGTTATGTTATTGATGATGGTGTTGATGGAGTTCGGGTTTGGGGTTGTTGACGATGGTTACTATGGTTACTATGATTTGGTGATTCCGTTGAGAGACGGATCACACCTCGAGTTCGCCCCCGTGGTTATCCCGCCACGTGGGGGATGCACACATTAATGTTCCGGATTCTCTCGGTGCGGTGAGAGGGGCTTTCGACGCATGTGGCTGCGGTCCAAGGTCAATTGGTGGTTTGTTAGAGCATGGATGGTAACCTGAGTCTGCTGAGGTGTCCGCTGCGGTGGCCCTCCGGTTTCTCTTCCCCTTGTGCTTATCTTGTACGTTGGTCGGTATATGCGAATACTGACCCCATTATTGTTTTACAAAACTGTGATGGTCCATTGGGGAATGGTGAACAAGTGATCTCAGGTAATCGTTAGCTATGCGCTGGGATTGAGATGGGATAACCTGATTGAGTCTAGCTTCCGCGTGTCAGTTGGAGTTGAGAAATTTAGTAGTCTTCCATTATGTTGAACAGTATTGGCTATTGTTATTACTTTCAGTATTGAGTTAAATTATTTGGTCAGATGGTATGCCATCTGTTTGGGACAGTGTATTGATATTAAACCTATTTAATTAAATTTTGTTTCTTTATTGCTTGTTGTGATGTTACTACCTCGGGTAACCGAGATGGTAGTACTCTTTTGTACTAAGGGGGTATTGTAAGACACCTTGGTATATGGGGGGTGTTACAAAGTGGTATCTTAGCGATCGATTTTGAACCTAAAACCAATGAACATAATGAACTAGGAGTGTCTAATAAAATGAACCCGGGTAGGAGTCACATGGAGCTACCGCAAGGATTCAGGAGACGTCCGGGAATCGCACTCTTGCCCCTATAGCTCTTATTTGGTCACTATGAGAATTGTCGGGACGCTATGTGTATTTGATATTTTTATATATTCATGTTGAGAATATGTGAAATAGAGTTGGAGGTTGAATGGAGTGGAGTGATGAATTGTGTCAAGTGTGTATTACATGAGGATAACATGGATGATGTGATGAGATGTGAAACTACATGAGATGTGGCATGATTATGTGATGTATATGAAATATGATGGTATGATGATGAGCATGTACGAAATGTAAGGTGTTAAACGGTGTTGATTTGTCATGGAAATATGTTATGGTTAACAAGCATGTTAATCTATATGCGTTACATGAAATTATGTGGTATGTATAAGGAGAATATGAATTGAATGGTTGTGATTATCAGTATGAAGAATGTGTTTATCATTGGAAATAATGTATATATGAATTACCTATGGCTATGTGAAGCATGAATGGTAAATTTGTTTGGTAACAAAAACTTGAATTATATATAGTTTTATTTTGGAAGGTCTGTCTTTATACTGCTATAACTTGAGTTCTAGAGATGATATTGATATGATTTTAAGTGGAGGTGATAGCTTGTTCTGTTACGGTTCTAACAGTATGTCATAAGTCGAAATCGACTTAGAATTGAGGAAGATATGCCCCTTTTACGAAAACAGGTCAGTACTGAGAAATCCGTCGCTCTCGACCGAGTGCACTAGGCACTCGACCGAGTGCACTTGCACTCGACCAAGTGTCTTAAATTTTTGCGTCTAGATGGTTACAGGGGCGTGTACTTGACCGAGTACTGTATGTACTCGATTGATTGTCTTGTATTCGATCGAGTGTGTTGTATTCAA
The DNA here is from genome assembly GCA_022085475.1 of Heliosperma pusillum. NCBI lineage: Eukaryota > Viridiplantae > Streptophyta > Magnoliopsida > Caryophyllales > Caryophyllaceae > Heliosperma > Heliosperma pusillum. The sequence continues at coordinate 21,689 of JAIUZE010070948.1, forward strand.
CCGAGTAGCTTTGCCACAACAGGTGAATTGTGGAATTGTTTTGTCTATGTATTGTTGTGCGTACTAAGTTGCTTGTTTCATATTTTGCATATGTGTAAAGAAGTGCCGTCTTAAAGAGTGTGTTTGCGGATTCTATAAGGGAATAATGTTCCTCATGGTTGTGTTGTTTTGTGAGAAATGTGTGTGGTTATATGTGATTGGGATGAGTAGATTGTTGAATCTCGTGAGGGGAAGGAGCTGGTTTTGTGTTATGTGGTAGTGTAATGATGTCGTGAGTGGAGTAATGTGTAGAGGCGTGCATGTTTGTATGATCAAATAAATGATAATATGAGAATGGGGAAGTATCAATTGCGGATTTAGAAGAGAGATATGAATGGTTATAAAGGGAAATGTGTTTAAAATAAAATGGAAATGTTTGAGTTGATTAGGGATATATACGATGAGGACCGATATAGAGGAATGCAATGATGATGGTACCTAGCAGGCTTAGTCTGTTTGATGTGTAAATAGGACTTGGATATTGTTTTTATGGAAAGGCGGATAACTAAGAAACAATTGTGGAAATGAAATATTATGGAAATTATGATATGAGGTAAGCATCGTTCTGAGGTATGGTGATAGTAATAATATATGATGAGTTTCGTTGTTGTTTGGGCATATTAATAGCAAATGAAGCAAAATAGTGTGATACGAGTAATATTTATTGCATATGATTGGAAGATTGTAACGACGTGTTGTCGAGGCTGGAATCTGGAGGTAATAAGAAGGTAGTCGCGTTGTAGGAGGACTAAATAGTGAAAGTGAATCTTTGGAATAATAATTAATTGTAAGTGGTGCGAATTAAAAGAAGTATAAATAGCGAATTGGTGAAGCAAAGGAATAATGGAAGCAATAGAATATCATAAATGGAAGGATATTTATGAATAAACGAAATAATTTGTATTGGGAACTATGAGTTAGAAAGAGACAAGTGGAAGAGGAATATTTGGAGGATCATATTTTGAGGTTAGTATTAGGGAGGCAAAGGACATAGTTTGGTAAGAAAGAGTTACGTAAAGGTGATAATATTTTCGAATGGATTGATGAATGATTTTGTGATAAAATAATATAGTATAAAGGTATAATAGCAAATAATATTTGGTAGAAAATTGTCGGTTAGCAATCGAAGAGAATGTTGTGGAAAGTTAGGTGAAATCATTTATGACTTTGGAAGTACTCTAGGTAGTGTGTTATGTGAGATGTATTGTAATTTGGTGGTGTATTGATAGAATACCGTTATTATTGAAATTTGGCAGTCTGAAATGTTGGGTTGATGTAATAGGGAGACAAGAGATTTAAATGAGAAATTATGAATGAATATTCAGACAGAGTTGTTAGTCGTTAGTGGAATCTTTCATGAGGATGTGGGACTAAAGGAATAATGAGAGCTATTGAGTGTAAAAAGAGAATGTGAGAGTTTGTTATGTTCATAATTGGTAGCTATCTTGAGATAATGGTTTTGGTACTTGTGGGTCGTTTTGCGGGGAGAGATGCGTTGATGAAGGCAGACAAGTCGTGGTTGAGTTGAGAATGTTATGAAGAGACTATAGTATTATTTGAACGAATGTTATAGTTGAGTGTGGAGGTAGTTTCAAGAGTAATGATTTCGCGGTCTGTTTTCATGTCAGTAAGGAAATGCGAAGTGTCGAGGTGGTAATTCCTAATTAGTTGTGTTGCCGGGTTAATCTTTGTGGTATTTAGTGGCAAGAATGTAGACTTTGTGATCAAGAAGAGAGTAATATGTCGTAGTTGTACGAGTTTCCGGGTGACGTTTGGGATATATGGGAATCTAGTTTTCTTGTTGGGATTGTCTTTTTGTTATTAGTAGCTCGTTACTTGTATGATGGATTAGTGGACTGAGGTTTGAGTGTTTTTGTGTAACGCTTAGAGACAAGTATATGGGGAAGTATTGGTAGTATGTGTGTGTCAAGTGCGGCTACCTTTATCATGGCTTGTATAGTCTTTTGTTGTGTAATGGTGTCATTAGTCTGGTGGTTTGTTATGCCAGTAATGTGATAAAGCGAGTCTCCATGGGTTAGCTATAGTATCGAGTCTTGAGGGCTTGCATTAATTATGTGTTGGGCATATGTATAGTGGTCGTATTTTATTGTTATCATTTTGTTAACAGTTGTCTGGTGGGTTTAAGAGTGGAGTCTAATCGGTGGGGATTTATTAGTCGTTGTTGTATTATTCTTTGTCCTTTTATTTCCGCATGTACATGTGTATTTGGATGTTTTGACTTTGTGGGTGTGAGGAGGTCGAGAACTTTAATTATGGTGTGCTTGAGGTTGTAAATGGTTCATTGTCGTTTGGAGGATTTTCTGGGGATATGGTGTTAGAGCGTATCATGGTTGAGTGTTATGTGGTTGAAATAGGACAAAAATTCAGAAGGATGTTATGAGTAATAATGGTAAAGGATTGAACTAATGTTCCATGTTGAGGATTTTTGGGTGGATTCTAGGTGATGTGAGAAATGAATGATGTTGGAGTTGTCGTATAATTGGCAGTGTTGGTATTAGAGTATTAAGCGATTTTGGGTGAAACGGTATGATGTCAATAAAGTAAATAAGTAAGAGTTAATGATGAATGGGGTAAGAGGGCGTAGCAGCATTTGAGGAGAGCGGGTTGTCTCTTTGTCGTGACTGTGTTTTGTGGAATAGTTAGAAAGTGTGGTGATTTGATTGATAAAATTTGGGTAAACTATTTTTAATTAGTTGTGCAGTTGAGGTATTATTATAGGCATGAGTGTGGCGTTGCGGTCTTAGTTATTTGGTGATGATCGGTTTTGGGTTATTTGAAAGGATAGAACTATTTTGCATGACGGTAAGTTGTGGTATTAATGTTTGGTATGATGATAAGAGTTAGGAAGTATTATGTTGTAAAATGGTATGTGATGTTGTGGGTTTTTCGTGGTGGATCAGGTGCTAGGTCTTGCTGAGAGGTTGAGTTTGATATGATTGGTGAGTGTTGCGATATTATTCAAAGAAGAGTGTTGGTAGGTGTTGTTAAAGAGTTGGTGTACTTGTGTGGGTGTGATGTCGTTTGGATGTGGAAATTTCGATGGTGGCATTTGACGATGTTAGCTCGGATGTCTTGTGTATTGGAATTTTTGGGTTATGAAGTTATATCGGATTGTGACGGACTTTGGGGGTACCCTTGATATGTGATGGACTGATGGTGGTAGTATTCGCGTGACTGCTTGGTTTCTCTTGTTGGAAATGAGGGTGTGAATTTCGGGGACGAAGTTCATTTTTAACGAGTGAAGAATGTAATAATTTGTATTAGTTTTAGAAGACTTTTGCTTTCTTATTGGTCTTACTTGTTGATGGGAACTTGGTGTTGGTTGTTCCAAGTTGATATGTTATTGGTAGAGTCCTCGCGTCATTGTCAGCGTAGTTTTGTTGTGTTGTGACATATGTTTAACATATGTGTTGTTGTGTTGTGTCTTGTGTTAATAGTTAGTAGGGGTGTTTGTGTGGTAGGAGTATGAGTTGTGAACTTCGAGGATGAAGTTCGTTCATAAGGAGGGAAGAATGTAATACTCCGTATTTCTGAATAGGGGGCTCAACCGAGTAGAACATACTCGACCGAGTACAGGTACTCGGCCCGCCGAGTAAAGGCTACTCGATCGAGTGAAATTGGCTGGCGTCTTTTGGGTAGTTTTGATCTCGCGTACTCGGCCGAGTGAGTCGTACTTGACCGAGTAGATATTATACTCGACCGAGTACGACGGTTTTCGGTGTTAGATCAGACGAGTGATTAAAGGGCTATTATGAGAAATTATTTTCATAATCAGTTTTACGCTTTCATAATTACAAACCCTAGTTTCCCAATTTTCTCTAACTCCTCAAGGAGCCTTTGATCATCTCGTGTCGGATTCGATTGTTTGCATTGCCTTGATTGATTACCTTAGTAAGTATGCCTGTTTATGATTCATTTGTGAATATTGTAGTAACCCTAATTGAATTAGAGGAAAGGGAATGAGCTTTGTGTTGATTATATGATTGTTGATTGTTTAGGAGGGGCTTCATAGATGAACGCTTCTGATTACTTGTGCTATTCGCGGATTTTCAATAAGGTAGGGTTTTCCTACTCAGTGTTGCATTACTAATTGATGTAATAAGATGTTATGATCGTTGTTATGTGATTGATGATGGTGTTGATGGAGTTTGGGTTTGGGGTTGTTGACGATGGTTACTATGTTACTATGGTTACTATGATTTGGTGATTCCGTTGGGAGACGGATCACACCCCGAGTTCGCCCCCGTGGTTATCCTGCCACGTGTGCACATTAATGTTCCGGGTTCTCTCGCCGCGGTGAGAGGGGCTTTCGACACTTGTGGCTGCGGTCCAGGTCAATTGTTGGTTTTTGTAGAGCAGGGATGGTAACATGAGTCTACAAAGGTGACCGCTGCGGTGGCCCTCAGGTTTCTCTTTCCCTTGTGCTTATCTTGTACGTTGGTCGGTATATGCGAATACTGACCCTGTTATTGTTTTACAAAACTGTGATGATCCATTGGGGAATGATGAGCAGATGATTGCATGTTATCGTTAGCTATGCGCTGGGATTGAAATGGGATTACCTGATTGAGTCTAGCTTCCGCGTGTCAGTTGGAGTTGAGAGCTTTAGTAGTCTTCCATTATGTTGACCAGTATTGGCTATTGTTATTACTTTCAGTATTGAGTTAAATTATTTGGTCAGATGGTATGCCATCTGTTTGGGATTGTGTATTGATATTAAACCTATTTAATTAAATTTCCTTTCTTTATTGCTTGTTGTGATGTTACTACCTCGGGTAACCGAGATGGTAGCCCTCTCATGTGCTAAGGGGGTCTTTTAAGGCACCTTGGTATATGAGGGTATTACAAAGGTGTATATTAGCGGTCGATTTTGAACCTAAAACCAATGAACATAATGAACTAGGAGTGTCTAATAAAATGAACCCGGGTAGGAGTCAGAGAGAGCTACCGCAAGGATTCGGGAGACGTCTGGGAATCGCACTCTTGCCCCTATAGCTCTTATTTGGTCACTTTGGGAATTGTCGGGACGCTATGTGTATTTGATATTGTTATATATTCATGTTGAGAATATGTGAAATAGAGATGGAGGTGTAATGGAGTAGAGTGATGAATTGTGCCACTTTGGCTTGACAAGGTTGTTTTTCTTGGCCATGTAATATCAAAGGAGGGAGTGTCCTTGGATCCTAGCAAGATTCGTGAAGGACTTTCCAAGATGGCAAGGCCAATGACCGCGTTAATAGGGAAGGAGAATCGTTTCACATGGGATACAGGGTGTGACTCAGCATTCCTTACTCTCAAGGAGCACTTGAGCCAGGCCCCAATGCTTGCTCTATCGGATGGAATTGAAGATTTTGAGGTCTACATCGATGCTTCGAAGAATGGTGTTGGGTGTGTCCTTCAGCAAACTGGGAAGGCGTGCATCTCGTCAACTCATGGCTTGTGAAGTGAATTATCCTACCCATGATTTAGAGCTTTGTGCGGTGGTGTTTGCCTTGAATATTTGGTGCCATTATTTGTATGGAGCGACCTTTAAGGTGTTTTTGGATCATAAGAGTCTCATGTCTATTTTCAGTAAAAGGGAGCTCAATATGTGTCGAAGGAGGTGGATTGAGTTGATTGATGATTATGACATGGAGATCGTGTATCATGAAGGAAATAAAGGCGAATGTGCTAGCGGATGCTTTGAGTCGGAAGTCGGTAAGTTGAGACAAGAAGTGAAGGAGATGAGGATTTTCATGATTAGGAGGGGAGAAGGGATGCGTGATTTGATGATCGTGCCAGAATTCTATGAAGAAATTTGAGGCAAACAAGTTCTTGATCCAAAGATTGTGGGATGGAAAGAAATTATTAAGAAATGAGAGGCTTCGAGATTCCAAATTCACGATGATTGTAGCTTGCGATTCGATGGTAGATGGTGTGTGCCTTGTGATGAAGAAGTGAAGGTGAATATTTTGAGGGAGGCTCATTGTTCGTCTTATTGCACTCACCCGGGGGGTGATAAGCTTTATAAGGATTTAAAGAAAACCTTTTAATGGCTGGGGATGAAGAAAGAGGTGGCGGAATTTTTTGCAAGATGTCTCACTTGTCAAAAAGTGAAGATTGAGCATAGAAGACCGCAGGACAAGGTTCAATCTCTTGATGTGTCGGAATGGAAGTTGAATTAAATCTTAATGGATTTTGTTATTGTTGGGTTGCCGAGGACTTCGAATGGTAATAATATGATTTGGGTTATCGTTGATCGATTGATCAAGTCCGCACATTTTTGCCAGTGAAGGATACGTGGAGCAAAGTGGAGCTAGCGAATGCCTATCGTCGTCATATCCTCAAGTTGCATGAAGTTTCGAAAGATATCGTGTCCGATCGAGATGTGAGGTTTATGTCCAGATTTTGGCTGAAGCTACAAGATTCTTTGGGTACCTAGTTGAAGAAGAGCAAGAATTTTCATCCAACTACGGATGGGCAGATGGAGCGGACCATTCAGACTTTAGAATATTTTCTTCGGTCGTGCACTTTGAAATGTGGAGGTTCGTGGGGGGATAGATTGGTTTTGATGGAGTTTTCATACAATAATAGCTTTCATGCTAGTATTGATATGGTTCCTTTTGAATATTTGTATATGAGGAAGTGTGGAGTTGAGACCGGAGACGATTAAGGAAATGGTTGAGCAAGTCAAAGTTATTCGTCTGAAAATGAAAGCGGCTCATGACCGGCAAAAGAGTTATGCCGATCTTCGAAGCCGTGATATCGAGTTTGAGATTGGTGATAAAGTTTTGTTGAAGGTATCGCCAATGCGTGGGGTGATGCGTTTTGGAAAAAGAGGCAAGTTGAGCCCTAAGTATATTGGACCGTTTGAGAGTCTAGGCCGTGTGGGTGAAGTTGCTTATCATTTTGATCTTTCGATGGCGCTCGAGAAATTTGATAATCTATTTCATGTATCTCAATTCAGAAAGTATGTGAGCGATCCGTCTCATGTTCTTCTTGTCGATGCTATAGAAGTAGATGAAGCCCTTACCTATGAAGGGGTGCCTAAGGAGATATTTGATCCCAAATTTCGAAAGACCCGAAGAGGAGAGACAAACCTAGTGAAGGTATCGTGTTCTAAGCATAATGTTGAAGAAGCGACTTGGGAGACCGAAGATTCGATGAGGGAGCGCTATCCTTATCTTTTCGAGGTATGCTTGGTTAAGGGGACGTAACCTCTATTTTAAGAGAGGGGGGGGGGAGGGGTGAGATAAGGTTGTTGTTTAAATTTTGCTTAAGTTTTGTTTTGTGTTCGATCTTTCGTGTTTTATTGTTGTTATGTATGTCGCGTTTTGGTTGTTGTTGTGTTGCGACCTCATTGGTTGGTGTGTTGAGATGTTGCGTTGGAGGTTATGAGGTTGTGTTTGTAGCGGTGTTGGTTGTTTTTTTTTTATTGTGAACTTCGGGGACAAAATTATCTTAAGGGGGGAAGATTGTAATACCTCGGGTATTACTAGTTCGAGTGTTCAGGGCACTCGACCGTGTTTGTGTGTTACTCGGTCGAATGGTGTAACTACTTGGTCGAATGGTGTGACCCGATCGAGTGAGGTTCACTCGGCCAAGTGGTCAGTTTGTAGAGACCCTGCTTGTTGGCACTTGGTCGAGTTTATATGTACTCGGTCGAGTGTGTGCTACTCGTCCGAGTGGAGTATTACTCGGTTGAGTAATAATCGTAACCGGTGGTTTGTTATTTTATTCTCCGTCTGGGTCATATTTAATATAAAAAAATTTTCTCTCTCATGTATCCTCATAATTCTTTACTAGTAAGATAAACTCTCATCAAAACTCTACTATCTCTCTAAATGATCCCTAATTGCTCTCTAATTACTTCTTAATCTCTCTTTGGATTTGTTGAGAAATTCATTATTCTAGATCTTTCTCATGTCAATTCCAAGCTTTTTAAGTAATATTCATCTTGAATCTTGCGATTTCATCTTAGTTATCTTTAAAGTATAATCTTGAGTAATTAGTATTTAGATTGATTATTAGGTAGTGTTATTAGATCTTTATATGTTGTTAATTTAGATTGAATTAATAGGATTATCTTGAGATTGGGGTAAAATGATTATAGATGATGGAATTGATGTTGTTAGACCTACTAATTGGGGAAAAGTGTTGTAGATTCTAGTTTATTGATTATTATCATGAGATTTGAGTTATTGAGACCTTTATTGTGATTATTGACCTTGTTAATGTTATAATTGGGGGAAATAGTCATCGAGTGTGATAATTAGTCATATTTCATAAGACTTGGTAGTTCTTAATAATAATTGTTATTATTATGATATTGTAGGTGGCGACTTTGTAGAAGAGGACTTCTAGCTTTTGTCTTGTGCTTTGCTTGTGAGGTTGATTTTTAAAAGGTAGCTTAATCCTACTCTTTTTATGTGTATGTGATTGGTTGATGTGGATTATGATATGATTGTGGTATGATGATTGAAGTTTTGATGATTGATTGACTGTGTTGTGATCTATATGGTGTTTGGAGTGGTTGTTTATATGGAGCGGTTGTGGGAACCGGCTCCATAGACTCTGTGGGTCGCTCTTCATGGTCCCACCAAAGAATAGACAGTGCTCGTGGTTATGACCTGGGTCTGGGGGCGACTTGCCGCGGTATGGCTTATGATATCTATGGGGTGCCATGGACACGACGTGTGCTAGTTGATGGCACTGCGATTGGTGGATGGTGTGCTTCTTGATGGCACCAGGGTGCGCTACTTGATGGCACTAGATATGTGTGCTGATGATATTGTGATTCCTTAATATTAATTATGTACATGTAAGCTGACCGTGTATTATTTTATCTACCGTGACTCATACGATATTTCCGGCGTATGGCGAGTAGACTTGAGCAGGTGATGATAATGATTTGTTATGGATGGATGTTGGGTGATGTACAAGATTGGACGGGACTAGTGTCGTCACCTGTTGAGTCTTGAGTTTAGTTGGACTTGTCTTTATTTGGTTTTGTTGGATTTGTTTTGTATACTTGTTGTTGACCTTTTACGACCACTTAATAGGAGACTTGTAATCTTTAGACTTTTGCTTAACTTTGATATGATAATAACTTATTGAGACTTAATTTGGTACATCCTACCCTCGGAAAACCGAGGCGTAGCACTTTATAAAGCTCGGAAGGTCTTCCGTAAAGGCTCCGGGTATGGTGGGGTATTACAGAAAGTTTTTTTGTTGACATGCTTTATCAAAGGTCCCTGATTTCGAATATTTTTTAAGAAATTGTTTGGTTGCATGCAGGAATTTGCATAGCTTAAAAAGTAATAAATTACATGATTTTAGAATTCATGTGAGTTAGAATTTTTTTTGTTGCATAAAGGAATTGCAATTCTGGTAGGCTTTTCCACTTACCTAACTACGGGACCTAGGTTACTAACTTCCTCCTTTATGGAGGAATTGAAATCCATGGGAAGTGCCAATTTATGTGAAAAAGGGTAATAAAAAAATTTGCCATTTTCTAATTCACATGAACTGATTCTAAGCCATGCCTTTGTAACTCCCGCGAATTTAGCAATTAGATTTTATTAATATTTTTATTGGTTAGCTTATGTTTTAGCCTTAAATACGGTTTTAACATAATTGGGTAAAAGTTGGGTCGTGCTCCGCCTTGAGTTCATATTTGATTTCAAAATTTTAAAAAAGACCGGCCCTTTTTTGCTATTGGGCCAAATGAGTCTTAATGGACCTCTATGAGGTTGCATCTTCCTTTAGCAACCCACTTTACTCCTTCCCTTCCATCTAATTTTTGAGCCTCTTTCTCTCTCAAACACCTCCATTAAAGCACTTTGTCTTGATAAACTTAAAACAACCATATCTCATTCAATTCACAACCAAATCCTTTGATTTTTGCGCCAACCTCCGTCTTTTCTTATTCTTTTCTTTCTAGGTAAGAAAGTTCCATCTTTTTTAAAATTCAAAATTTTGTCTTTTTCTCAAGGCTAGATGTCGTCTCAAGTTTGGTATTTTCTTGTTTAGAAGGAGACTTGGAGGACCCCGATAAAGACTACTTCCTCATTAAAGAATATTTGGAGTTTAGAAGAGCTAAGAAAGTAATATATACGGGTTACTCGATATCACATGTTTGTGTGCTTTAAATAATGAATTAGTAACCAATTTAAGATAATTATGACGATTTTAATTTGATAATGGATGTTGCTTATTTCTGTCTCAAAATGATGTTTAATATGAATGTTTAGTGTTTCCATCTCAAATGTGTTCATCTTGTATTGTTCAGGAATATCGGACATGTTACTCTGTATTTTGTCAGATGGGTAGGTGGATTTATTCCATGAAGGGATTAATGGGTAGATTACTTTATCTATGCCTTGATATTGTGCTTAATTATGTCTTCAAATTATTGGGGGGAAATCTTTGTATAATAATAATTGGGTGCAATTCGATGGTCAAAGGCTTATTCTCGTGTTGAGTGTCCCAGTCGTGGTACCGACTGTCAGCGGCCTAACCGACTAGGAAGTTCCTGTAAGTTTGGATGTGTTTTCGTGGTTACCTGTGTTCCAGCCGGGGTACCGGCCGCCAGTGGCCTGGCCGGCTGGGTGCCCCTGGTAAGTTGAGGTGTAATATAGTGGTGTCATGTGTTCCAGCGAGGGTACCGACAGCAGGTGGCCTAACCAGCTTTAAAGTCTTTGTAAATTGTTTGAATAATGTGCTTTGGTCTGAGGTGCCTAGCCGGTGGGCCGGCCGCCGGTGTGGACACCGGCTGGAAGCCTACTGTCCTTTCCCACAATTTTTTTGTTGGTCGCCTAGTGTCCGGTTGGTGAACCGGCAACATGTGACCCTACCGGCAGGGAAATCCCTGTTTCTCATTTTCATTCCCTTCTTATATGATTTGTAAGTGATGAATTTATAGTTTTTCTACACTATAATTTCATGAAATGTTGTAGAATATTCATGTATGAGTTATATCACATATCATATGCCTTATTCACATGTATTATTCAAATGAGCTTTGTATGCCTTGAATGGTTAGAGTAATGGTCTTTGTTTGGATGGAGTCGAATCTCATTATAATGTGCCCTCACTACCTAATTCGACTAAAGGTCTATGTAATGAGAGTACATGTGTTTGGAGAATGATTTTGGGTAGTGCTCGGTCATGTTCATATATCACTGAGTCGGGTACTTGAGTATGGGAACCAGACATATAAGCATACTACTGTCCGAGTATTTATCTGTAGTAATTATACCGTTTTTGCGAGTGTGAATATGACGATGTTGTTGGGAGGCGAACGTATGGGGTTGATCGACACGGCCGTCATGTGTTATATATGTGCGTGATGGTGTCATTGCATGTAGCATGCTTGCTTGACTTTTATTTGACAACCTTTCCGTTACCGTTCTACTGGATTTGGTATACTCATTCTCTTTCCGTCTCTTTCGCGCCGTTCTGCCAAATTTGGGGTACTCGGCTTGTAATCTGTTGACCGAGTCTTGGATGCGAAATGTGTATCGCATGTCAAATCGGGATACGTTCCTCTCGAGAGTCTGGCCATGTTTAGACTAGGACCGTTTTATATTATCGTTGTCCTACCGGGAGGATTAGAGTCTAGGGTTATCTTGTCTTACAGTGTGTCGATGCTAGTGCATTTCATTTACCGTGAGAGTATGTTTGGTTCACTTGATAGATGATTATAATGATATGTTAATGTATATGACTTTGATGTATGATTGCTATATTGTTGATAATTCTCATATGCTCTTATTTTTAATATGTAATGTTTCTTGTTGGAATTGGCATGATACTGATAAATGTATGTTGGTGTATGCTTATATGATCTATTACCTCTATTTTCAAGTGATATGATTGGGAAATACCCGAGTTACTCACCACTGAATGTGGCATTAATGTTTAAAGAATGAAGAGGTTGACTTGGGTGTTGGTTTTGAGAGAGACATGTGTGAGCTAGCGAGCGTTGACACTGCGAAGATTACCGACTTTATCTTTTGATTTTATTGTTGTTTTAAGGGACTTAATTTTCCCCCTTGTAGTAATTTTACACTTTATCGTATTCATATTTGATACTCTGCGTGGATTGTTTTAAAATTTTTAAAAACCTCTCTATTTTTCGCATGTTTTTGTATATATTTTTTTCCTCTATCGCGGGGGTATCACAGTTGGTATCAGAGCCCTGACACTCCCGACGCACACACACGTACCTCAACCTTAAATTTAAAATTGACCTTAAATAATGAATGAGAGAAGGGTAGAAATTAAGGACCTAAGTTGGTAGTCTTCTTGTATGTGCTATTTGGCAAGTACTAACTTTGTTTGCAATTTGGTTTGAGAAGATGGTGAGACCAAGATTCGTTAACAGTGCTATCATGGAGGCCCTCACTCAAGTGCTTTGCAATCAACAAAATGCCAATGTTGTCCCTCAAGAAGGAAATCTCCATGGGAGTTACGCTTGGATTGGAAGCCAAATCGTAAGGAGTAAGGCCAAGACTCATGATGGAGAAGTGGATCCAACCAAGCTATCTGAATGGTTCCGTAAAATGGAGAATAATTTCTCTCTTGTCCAAGAAGGTTAAAAAGTGAGGATTTCTGCTCACGTTCTTGTGAAGGAAGCCGATAGATGGTGGTCTATAATAAGCCTCGTTGCCTTTCAACAAGCTAACTTTGGGTGTGATCGTTTCAAAGTGCTTGCGGAAGACCGCTTCTATCCTAAGAAGCTTAAGAACCAACGCTTGAAGGAGTTCATGGAGCTCAAGCAAGGAGAGATGTTCGTTCAAGGCTACACCATCAAGTTCAATAAGCTTGCTCACTTTGCACCTAATCTTGTGAAGGATGAAGGAGATCGAGTGTTCTTTTATAGGAACAAGCTAAGTGCCATTTTGGAGATTATGGTTAGGAGGAGTTTGGTGACCTGTGTGGAGCTCTATGATGGTTTTGGCCAAGAGTTCTTTAAAGGCCATCAAGGATGAAGCCAAGGCTAAGACCCCTTCTTATGATCCTTGATATGTCTAGTTTTATACTTCCTCCGTTCCATTTGGTTGTATACGTTTGCTTTTTGGGCACTATTCATAAGTAAGGATAATCTTTATTACAACTTCTAATATATAACATAAAATATAGTGATGTGAGATCTTGTTTAAATTGTCTTATCGTGTACAATATTAACATCAAATTTTTATAATTTTTAATAATATGTAACTAAAGATATAAACAAAAGAAAATGAGCATTGGCATACGTGAAAAAGCAAACGTATACAACCAAATGGAACGGAGGAAGTATGATTTAACTCCCTAATTTAGCTCGATTTTACATGATTATTATACTTTGTTTAGTATATTTGTGAGCTAATTACGTGTTCGAGGTGCATTGCTCGTTTTTGCTATGTTTTGTAGGAATCTAAGCATTTAGAGGCTTTTTCCTAGCACATTAGCAAGCACCAAAGTTCAACAAGCTAAATGAAAGCAAGATGGACCATGGAAGGATAGTATGGAGAATGACAAGCCAAGCAGGAAGATTTGTGAAATGGGTTGATATGCAAATGAGAAACCAAAAATGAAGCCCAATGCAAGGAGTCCACAACTCAACATAGGATGCTCCTTTGGATGCTCAAGGAATCCCAAAACTATGCAATTAACCGGAGAATTAAGGAGCTTAAAGGCATAGCTTAGGATTCCTTAAGCATTAAATTGAGCAATTAAGAAATAATAGCCGGGTTGATGAAACCCCGATCGGGGTTCCCATTCCCCGATCGGGGTTTGGCTTCTGTGAGTGCATACGTTTCAAGCCCCTCTCCTTATATAAAAGAGAGGGACTTGGACACTTGGAGGCATATTTACTCATATCTTTTCATCATATTTTACACTATCTTACATATATTTCTCCCTTACATTTCCCTTAGTTTAAGCACACAAGTTTCTCTTAGTTTCATATTTCGTTAAACATTTGGTTATTACTTTGTTCAAACACTTGATTACATTTCAAAGTTGTAATTCAATCTTTCCATTCAAGCTATTTGGGTTATTTGTTCTTCATTTCCGAGTTATACTTCTCTATTACGGTAATCCTAATTCTAGTTCTATGTTAGTATTCACTTTCGGCATTTACCTTACAAATCATTTATTTAATCGTAACTTTAGTTAATCAAGTTTTCATTGTTATTTACATTAGAATTGTTAGTAGTAATTCTTAGTGTAGAGCATTTTATTAACAAGTTGTTTTCCTTTATAATTTCATAATAATCATGCTTATTATATCAAATACTATTAGTTTAATCATCAACTTGAGTGAGTAGTTTCATTTGTCTAGGGATTAAGGAAGCCATGCATAATTAGTAAGTTGTAATTGTTAAAATAAGGATGAATTAATATTGATCAATCGTTTCTATCACATGCTTGTATTGTTTTGTTAATCTTTCTTATTTGGCCAATCACATTGATTAAATTTGTTAATTCATTCTATAAGTCGAGAGGCAATGAATCGGATTAGACTAAAAATGTGTAGTAGGACGACTCTAGTCATAACGAAATTTCTCTAGGACTCGACCTAAGGTTGACACTAATATCGAGAGATGGGTGTCTTTAGCCTAAACAATTAACAATATTAATAATTCCTATGTTTAACATGAGCATTTACGTATTTGCATGAGTGACCCGACTTCCCTAGACTCTTTTAATATTATTTGATTTACATAACCTTTAGCTAAACATCAAAACTAAACCAAACATAAAACCGATTTTGATAGTAGTCTTTCCATAGCATTTCATAACGAAATTCCCGTCTCCTTGTGTTCGACCCCTCGTACTACATTAATTTGTGTCTAGGGAGATTTATCTTTGCATAGGTGTGCGACATAGCTTATCAAATTTTGGCGCCGTTGCCGTGGAGTACGGTTTTATTTCGTTTTTGATTTGTAGACTTCTATCATTTTTTTCTCTTGTCTTTAGAAACACTTGTTCCTTGAGACCGTACTTACAATTTCCATGAAGATTTTTTCTTTATGCCCAGGTCTTCTCGTGAGGAAGAATTACTTTCACCGGATTCCGAACCCGGGAAAACCTTTCGTAGAAGACGACGCTTTTGGAAAGAGGTAAAAGAAGCCGCTTCTCCCGTGCAAGTTGAAAGTGCCAGAAAGTCTTACTTAGACGATCTGGAAAATCTTGAAAAGGAGGGGGTTTATAGTTCATCATCATCACCACCATCCTCACCAACTAAGAGAATGGTGAATCTTTCCGATCATTCCAAGCCCACCGCGGCTATCCTTCCGGCCGGTATCACCAACACTGAAATTACCCTCCCAGAATTCGAGATCAAACCAGCTTTCATTACCCTTGTGGAGAGGAAGCAATTTGGGGAAAGTCCTTTAGAAGACCCCAATTTGCATGTGCAAAAATTTTGTGACTATTGCTCCCTGATTCGCCAAACGGGTGTCACTCAAGCCCAAATTAGGGAAATACTTTTCCCTTTCTCTTTGAAGGGCAAGGCAAAACTTTGGATCAATAGCCTTGATCGTACCACCATGGGAGTGACAAATTGGGAGACATTGGCTCTTGCTTTCTATCAAAAGTTTTTTCCACCCGAGAAAACTCAAACTTTGAGGAGCCAAATCACGGGATTCCGTCAACAAGCTCTTGAGAGCTTATATGAAGCTTGGGAGAGGTACAAGGAGTTCCAAAGGCAATGCCCACACCATGGGTTGGATGCTTGGTTCCTTGCCATAACATTCTACAATGGGTGTTGTGCCGCATCTCGAAGAATTCTTGATTCCTCCAACAATGGGCGGTTTCAAGAAATTGACACGGATATTGCTCATGCCACAATTGAATCCATGGCGATCCATGATGCCAAATATGTCAATTCTCGGAGTGCACCCATCCAAGGAGGAGAGGAAGTTGCCGACACTAGCATTTTGAAGAATCAAATCCTTTTGCTTCTAGAAAAGTTGGAGGCTCAACAGGCGGTTCATCAACTCAATGCCGTGTCTTCTACTGGTCAAATTGTTGTTTGCAAAAGTTGTGGAGGTGCGGGTCATTTCTCTAATGTATGCCAAGCTATTATGGAAGAGGTATGTGCTTTTCAAACTTTTAAACAAAGTTCTTATCCACCGGGTACCTTTTCCAATACATACAACCCAAACACCAAATTTCACCCCAACTTGTCTTACAAAAGCAACAATGTGCTCAATCCTCAACCCCAACAAAATTTTGTGCCTCAAGCTAAACAAAATGCCTATGTCCCACAACAAAGGTTCAATTTTCCACCGGGCTATCAAAATCAAAACTACCAACAAAGACCACCAATCCAAAACTCCCAACCAAACCAAGTTCCACCATCCCAAAATGTCCAACAAAACTACCAAGAACTCAAGTTCTTGGTAGTGCAATTGGCTAAGACCCAAACGGAAATGTTGGCTCAATTTCAAAAAAATGATCAAAGCCATGGTTCCGCAATCAAAATGCTAGAACAACAAATGGCTCAACTAGCCGCTTCTAGCTCTCCAATAAAAACGGGTCAATTACCACCTCAAGGTGAGCAACCACATGATACTCTCAATGCAATCACCTTGAGAAATCGTACGAAGTATGATGAGCCACCCATGCCCAAGGACAATGAGGAGATGCTTGTTGAGTTGGAGGTTTCCCCTAGTGGTAAGAAAGATGAGGTAATGCCAAAGAATGTGGATGATCCCATTGTGGTTGAGCAAGTCAAAGATGTGGAGGATGCTACTCCAAAGAAGGGTGTTGAGACAAAGGAGCCGGAAAAAGTCAAAGTGCCTTTCCCTCATAGATTGGCAAAGCATCACAAGAACACTCAATTCGGTAAATTCATGGAAGTTGTGAAGAACCTCCAGGTAACTGGTCCTTTTACCGAATTAATCACTCAAATTCCGTCTTACGCTAAGTTCATGAAAGACATTTTAACTAAGAAGAGGACTTTTGATAATGTGAAAACTATAGCCTTCACCGCCGAGTGTAGTGCTCTTTTTCAAAACAAGTCCCCTCCTAAGCTGAAAGATCCCGGTAGTTTTTCCATTCGTTGCACGATTGGTACCTATCAAATTGATAAAGTTTTATGTAATTTAGGTGCTAGTGTAAGTGTCATTCCTTACTCTATTTGTGCTAAGCTTAATATGGGAGTCTTGAAATGTACTAGTGTCACATTACAAATGGTGGATCGTTCTATAAAACGCCCTTTGGGAGTTTTGGAGGATGTCCCGTCAAAGTTGGTAAATTCTTTATTTCAGTTGATTTTATTGTTCTTGAAATGCCCGAGGATGCCCAAATCCCAATTATTTTGGGAAGACCCTTTTTACATACCGCAGGTGCGATAATGGATGTCAAGAATGGTAAAATAACATTGGAAGTGGGTGATGATAAGGTCACATTTAACTTGAATTGTGCCATGAAGAGTCCCATGTTAGAAGAGTCTTGCTTTTCTATTGATGTTTTAAACATTGTCATAAATGACTCTATCTCTCGGTCTTTGGCTAAATACCCTTTGGAGGCACTCTTGCTATTAGAATCATTTGCAGGTGATGATGATATTGGGACTGAGGAGATGGATGCTTTGGAGCATGAGTTGGATGAAGAAGAATTATCAATGGAGGAAAGCTCACACTTTGTCGATGATAAGAAAATCTTGACGGAAGAATTTCGAATCGGTGATAAGGTGTTACTTTTTAATTCCCGCCTCAAGCTATTTCTGAGAAAATTACGATCGCGGTGGTCTGGTCCATATACCGTCACAAGTGTCAACAAGTTTGGTTCCGTTGAAGTAATGACCACCAATGGCGAAAAATGCAAAGTCAATGGTCACCGTTTGAAGGTCTACCATGAGAATGCGCTCGTTGGGATAATCGAGGGAGTTAGCATGGAAGCTTGAACCAACTCGAGCTTCATACATCGTGCGGGACGTTAAACCAGCGCTTCTTGGGAGGCAACCCAAGCTTTTATTTGCTTTATTTTTCTTATTTTCCGTAATTTCTCGTTTTTTAGAATTAACTAGACTTGATGATGTTTATTTTTGGTGATTTTTAGGGAAGAAATGAAGAAAAGAGGAGTCGATGAGGAAATTCACGCATCCCCAAGCACAGAAAACCGTTCGGGGAAGCTCATATTGCAAAACACGGACGAGGAAAAAAAGTCAGGGGACTTACAGAGGGTCAACCCCGATCGGGGTTCCCAGGCCCCGATCGGGGTTTTATTCCCTAAGTCGTCTGTTTTGTATTCTGTTTTGTACGACAACAAAAATTACAGCATTCCTCTTATTCGAAAACCGACGGTATACTCTATCTTTATTCTTTATTTTTCTTCATTTAAATCCCAAAGAAACGTCATTTCCTTCATCACTTTGGAAGATTCTCCCGTATACATACTAGCTTGCGGGGAGGCTAGCTAGTCTAGTAAGTTCTTTTTGCTTTGCACTTTAGTTTTATTTTTCCCACTCCCCATTATATATTAACCTCTTGTCTTCCCTGTTTTGTGCTTTGAACCGTTTTTACGGTTAGCTTGGGTGATTTACATGTTGGCACATTGAGGACAATGTTGTGTTTAGCTTGGGGGGGGGGGGATTGCATTTGCATTTTAGTTAGTAGTTGCATTTAGTTAGAAATTTATGAAACTTTGAAAAAATTTGTGCTTCACATGCTTTGCTTGCCTACTTTGGTCATGGTTTACCCCATTTGTATTTTTTAGCTTAATAGCTAATGATTCTCTATTATTTGACGGGATAACTGCATTCATGGGGATGTCTTGACATAGTAGGTGGAAGATGGAAATTGAACCTAGTAAGCTTGATCTTGACTTTTGGCAAGCCACAAATTGGTAAGGTAGAGCCTCCTTAGACCGATGCATCCATATCCAGTCTCTCTTAGGTGAGTGTAGGTCTCCTTATGGTTTGTGCTACATCAAAAACGCACAAGTATGGTTTTAATTTCATTTCTTTATAAGCATGCATTCATTTGTTAGCATTTTGGAGCCATTCAAATGATTAAATTTGCCTTTTTGAACCCATTCACAAAAATCTATCCTTAGCTACATACGAAAAATGCCTACCTTGTTGAGATAGTAGCCTTGATTAAGTGTGTTTGGGTGCTCATTTAGGATTTGTTCTATTTTGAAGTATCATTGTGAGCTTGGTCTTAATGCTTTGAGATGAAAAATAAAGAAAAATAATGAAAAAAAATGATGGAAATGAAAAAAAAAAAAGATGAGAAAAGAAAAGAAAAAGAGAAAAAGAAAGAAAAAGCATGAAATGAAAAAAAAAAAAAGCATATCTTGTATGGAAAAAAAGAAGAAGAAGAAGATGATTTAAGAAACTCTCATGTTTTATTCATATATTTTGGAGAGTTTTTCTTAAGAATTGTATTGAAAATTTTGGGATAGTTTTGGGATTGAGCATCCTTACATATGGTTGTTGCTAGCTTGACTTAGCTCCACATACCATAAATCATTTGTTCCCCTTTCTTACCCATTTCTTATTAACCTTCTTCTTACCCATGGCTTCCTTTTCATGCTTGCATTTGAATGTTTTTGGCTTGTAGTTTTGAAATTTTTACCATATTAGATTGCGGGCACACTCTCATGAGTCGAGATAGGTGAGTGCTACTCACAAAAATTCTTTCACATTAAAATGAGTTTGAGTGTATCGCGAGAGTCCATAAGTCAAAAGATCACGCAAGAGCCGAAAAGTTCAATTGAAGTCTTTCATGCTACGCCGCTGTATAAATCTCATCCATGTTTTTGCATTATCCTTATGCCCATGTTGTTTCGGGATTTGAGTCATTATGCTTGATAGTTTAAAATTGGATATTGCAATTGTGGGGACTTGGTTGCTTTTCTCTCTTGTCTTGGTCTTATGTGCTTGCTTGAGGACAAGCAAGGGTTTAGCTTGGGAGAGTTTGATATGTCTAGTTTTTATATGATTTTACTCCCTAATTTAGCTCGATTCTACATGATTATTATACTTTGTTTAGTATATTTGTGAGCTAATTACGTGTTCGAGGTGCATTGCTCGTTTTTGCTATGTTTTGTAGGAATCTAAGCATTTAGAAGCTTTTTCTTAGCATATTAGCAAGCGCCAAACTCCAACAACTAAATGAAAGCAAGATGGACCATGGAAGGATAGTATGGAGAATGACAAGCCAAGCATGAAAATTTGTGAAATGGTTGATATGCAAATGAGAATCCAAAAATGAAGCCCAATGCAAGGAGTCCACAACTCAACATAGGATGCTCCTTTGAATGCTCAAGGAATCCCAAAACTATGCAATTAACCGGAGAATTAAGGAGCTTAAAGGCATAGCTTAGGATTCCTTAAGCATTAAATTGAGCAATAAAGAAATAATAGCCGGGTTGATGAAACCTGGATCGGGGTTCCCATTCCCCGATTGGGGTTTGGCTTCTGTGAGTGCATACGTCTCAAGCCCCTCTCCCTATATAAAGGAGAGGGACTTCGACACTTGGAGGCATCTTTTCTCATATCTTTTCATCATATTTTACACTATCTTACACATATTTCTCCCTTACATTTCCCTAAGTTTAAGCACACAAGCTTCTCTTAGTTTCATATTTAGTTAAACATTTGGTTATTACTTTGTTCAAACACTTGGTTACATTTCAAAGTTGTAATTCTTAGTGTAGACCATTTTATTAACAAGTTGTTTTCCTTTATAATTTCATAATAATCATGCTTATTAGATCAAATACTATTAGTTTAATCATCAACATGAGTGAGTAGTTTCATTTGTCTAGAGATTAAGAAAGTCATGCATAATTAGTAAGTTTCTGATTGTTAAAATAAGCATGAATTAATATTGATAAATCGTTTCTATCACATGCTTGTATTGTTTTGTTAATCTTTTTTATTTGACCAATCACATTGATTAAATTGGTTAATTCATTCTATAATTTGAGAGGCACGGAATCGGATTAGACTAAACATGTGTAGTAGGACGACTCTATTCATAACGAAAGTTCTCTAGGACTAGACCTAAGGTTGACACTAATATCGAGAGATGGGTGTCTTTAGCCTAAACAGTTAACAATATTAAGAATTCCTATGTTTAACATGAGTATTTACGTATTTGCATGAGTGACCCAAATCCCCTAGACTCTTTTAATATTATTGGATTTATATCACCTTTAGCTAAACATCAAAACTAAACCAAACATTAAGCCGATTTTGATAGTAGTCTTTTCATAGCTTTTCATAACGAAATTCTCGTCCTCTTGTGTTCGACCCCTCGTACTACATTAATTTGTGTCTAGGGAAATTTATCTTTGCATAGGTGTGCGACATAGCCTATCAATCCTCGCCCCACCTTTCATGGCAAGAGGCCCTTTGTTCCATCATTTTCATCCGCTTATGCCAAAAAGAGAAGGGTCATTCCGAGAGGACAAGCTCCCCCACCGTCCAATGCTCAAGCTAATGATCGCCAATGCAACATTTGTTGGAAGCCCGCCCATCTCGGAGTTGGATGCTACCATAGGCCTTCGACTTGCTACTTTTGCAAAAAGCCCGGTCATCGCTACAATGAATGCCGAGATAGGAAACTCCCTAAATCCAAGCCTAAGGGTAGCATCTATGTCATGAGCCCAGCCGAAGCCGCCTCTCATCCCGAGATCATTACCGGTATGTTCCACTATTGATCAAAATTGCCTTATCCTTTTTTATACCGGCGCATCCATGTCTTTTGTATCATCTACCTTTGGAGATAAGCTTGCCCTTGATTCTACTCCAAGTGAGAATACCCCTATATCCTTGCCATCTGGAGAAATTTTTTCGTGTTCCCTTCTATACTCCGATGTCCCTATATCCATCGCGGGAGCAATCTTTCCCGCTAATCTTCTTCGTTTTTTGCTTGGGAACTTTGATGTACTATTGGGTATGGATCGGTTAGCTAGATATTATGCTCGATTTGAGTGTAAAGATCAAAAGATCCATCTTAAGAGTCCTTTAGGTGTCACTGTAACCTATAAGAGAACTCGTTGCAAAGGCGTTGTGAAATAGATTTCCACTTTGAAATTGATTAGTATGGTGAGAAAAGGTTACCAAGCCTACTTGTGTTTGGTGACTTCTTTGCCTACTTCATTGCCTAAGATTAAAGAAGTGCCCATTGTTCGTGACATTCCCGATGTCTTTCTCGAAGAGTTACCTGAGATTTCTTCTGTGCGTGATGTTTAGTTCTCTATCGACCTTGTTCCTAGAATCGGTCCTATTATTAAAGCACCCTATCGTATGGCTCCAACCGAGTTGAAGGCATTGAGAAAGCAACTAGATGAAATGATAGAGAAAGCTTTTATTCGCCCAAGTGCCTCGCCTTGGGGTGCTCTCGTGCTTTTCGTGAAGAAGAAAAATGGTTCCATGAGACTTTGCATCGATTACCGAGAGCTTAACTGAGTTACAATCAAGAACAAGTATCCCTAACAAAGAATTGAAAACTTGTTTGATCAACTCAAATGTGCTTCTACTTTTTCCAAAACTGACTTGAGGCCCGATTATCACTAAATCCCCGTTCGTGAGTCCGACATTCCTAATATCGCCTTTAGTACTCGTTAAGGTCACTTTGAGTTCAAGGTGATGCCATTTGGTTTGACGAATGCTCTCACTATCGTCATGGATCAAATGAATTGTACCTTTAGTGAGTTTCTCGATAAGTGTGTTTTGGTGTTCATCGACGATATTCTCATCTTTTCTAAGTCCGACGAAGAGCATGCCAATCATTTTCATACCATTTTTGAAATTCTTCGACGTAACTGGTTTTCTAAATTCACTAAATGTGAATTTTAGTTGCCTAAGGTGTCCTTTCTTGGGCATGTCATTTCTAAAGAAGGTGTCATGGTGGATCCTTCAAAGAATGAAGCTGTGGTTGATTGGAAGACTAATACCGATGTTGGTGAGATACGTTGTTTCCTTCGTTTGGCCAGCTACTATCGTTGCTTTATGTAAGATATTTCCAAGCTAGCTAGACTAGGGTTGAGCAAAAAATTTGATTACCTGAACCGATCTGACATCTTACCCGAATCATATCCAAAAAATTGGATATTCAATCCGAAATGAGGTTTCTTCGGATCGGATATCCGATCCATCCAAAATTTTCATATATCGGATCTGATACGGATATCAGGTTTTAAAAATTCGGATGTCCGATTATTTTTCAGATCGGATCAGATCGGATATCGGAAATCGAATCGGATACCCGATACCCGATCCCCGGTCCATATCCGAGATCCGATCTGTAAATAACATACAAATCTAATAAAGTATTGTTTTATTTATGATTTTAGAAAAGAAGTATTATTTTATTTCATTTCGCATTGGTAAACCTAAACCCTAATTTTCTCACCTCTCAATCTCTCACTTCATTTCCCCTTCTTTCTCTAACAAGTAATTGGTTAACTGTATTACATGTTTACATCTCATTTTAATCACATAAATTAACAAGTTAATAGATCTTGATTTATATATCTGTGTTCGGCGACTAAGGAAAACAAAGGAACTAAATGATATTATGGTGGGATTGATATCCGTTGTCTTCTATCTTAAGCAAAAGGTCCCTTATGTCAATGACATTTACCGCTTTATCCACCGAGTTCTTTTGTTACTCTTGTAATTATTTTATGATATTATCCAAAACAGTGTCACATAATTAGCACTACCTTACTTTTGTAAATTATCTTTAATAGATATCAAGAGTCTTGTAAATGTTGTCAACAACAAGAATCTTGTAAGTTACAAACTTACAATCAATCAACTAGAATACATATTGGGTCTTTTTTTTTTTGACATACTGACATTTTGATTTACAACCTTTGTCAACTATTTTTTGCCAAGATATATGGCAGCTTCTTCCAGTACCACTAGTGTGAACGTTTCAAGTGACGGAGCAATACCCTCAAATGATGAGGCTAATGTGACGAATGAGGCTAATGCTCAAGCTACTGAACCAAAGGGAAAAGGTACACAAAGAGCTAGGGATGATGAATCACATCAGAAAGGTAAGAAACGTTCTTGGCTTTGGGGGCATTTCACCAGGTTTAATATAGGAGATATTAAAAGAGCTCAATGTAATTACTGTCCGGTTCATGTAACCGGTGGATCTAAGAGTGGTACTAATGTCATGAAAAATCACCTAATTAGATGTC
Source organism: Heliosperma pusillum (assembly GCA_022085475.1). Taxonomy (NCBI): domain Eukaryota; kingdom Viridiplantae; phylum Streptophyta; class Magnoliopsida; order Caryophyllales; family Caryophyllaceae; genus Heliosperma; species Heliosperma pusillum. Next base: position 45,896 of record JAIUZE010070948.1, read on the forward strand.
CTATGTACACTCCTAACATAGACAAAGCACAAAAACTTATTTCTTTGTAAAGTGACTTGACTGGTGGAGATGGCGGGGATACTAGTGTTGGCAACAATAATCTTAAAAGTTTGGTTGAGAAGAGAGAAAAACTTCAGCTGTGGAAATGTAATCAAACTGATACTAGAGCTGATTTGAGTAAAATGATAATAAGGGATGAGAGACCATTTAGAACCATTGATCATGATGGTTTTCGATTGTTTTGTTGTGTTGCGTGTCCACATTTTATAATCCCCTCCCATTGGACAATTGCTAGAGATTTTTTTTAATATGTACTTGGAGGAAAAAAAAAACAAGCTAAAAACTTACTTTATCAAGTTGTCCTCTCGTATATGCCTAACCACCGACACTTGGACGTCTTGTCAAAACTTGAGTTATATGTGTCTCGTTGCTCACTTTTTTAACTAAAATTGGAAATTGCATAAAAACGTCATTAACTTTTGTCCTAGTGTTGGTCATACGATCGGGAAATCCATTGAAACTGTTTGATTGAGTGGGGGCTTACCACCAAAATGCTTATCGTGACGGTTGATAATGCTAGTGTAAATGATGTGGGAGTTGAATACTTGAGCGGCAGACTTAGGTCATGGGGTGATACTCTATTAGATGGTAAATTTTTACAAATGAGATGTGTTTCTCATATACTATGTCTCACTGTGAAAGAGGGTTTGAAAGAGAGTAATGATTCGATTTTTCGAATTTGTAATGTTGTTAGGTTTGTGAGGTCTTCCCCTGCTACATTGCCGAAAGTTTAATAATTGTTGTAAAAAAGAACAAATCGATTCAAATTGTCATCTTTGTTTGGATTTTGAAATTAGGTGGAACTCCACTAATTTGATGTAGGATATTGCTTTAATCTATAGTAAGGCTTTCTCAAAATTTGAAACTTCCGACGGTGGTAAATTTGTAACCGAGATGAATAAGAATCGAGGTGTTCCAGTTGAAACTGATTGAGAATGTGTTTTTTCTCTTTTACCTTTTCTCAAAATCTTTTATGATGCTACCTTCAGACTCTCTGCCGCGTTATAAATTACCACAAATTTTATTTGCAAGAGATTGCTTGTATTGGTATGATGATTGATGAGAAATGTGAGAGTAGTGATGCTGGTGTGAAATTAATGGAGCGAGAATGAAGAAAAAACATGCCAAGTATTGGGAGAATGTTGACAAGGTGAATGTGCGCTTCGCTCGGTTTGACTTTACTCAGCTCCGCATGGATACGAGTTAGGCCTTGGAATGAAAGATAATTCCGAATCCGCTCCGATTCTTTTCTGGTCGAGATGTATGAATCCATGGATCTTATCGTTTTATGTTTCTGTGGTACTTGATCCTAGACGTAAAATACAATATGTTAATTGGGCAATTAACCAACAATATAACTGTATGAATTTTATTAAGTTGTGTTATAAAGTTTTCGAAACTTTGCATTCTTTGTATGCTCACTACACTGAATCTCAACCCACATAATTGCATATCCTCTACTGTAAGTGGAAGTGTGTCTTGATGAGTGTGAAAACATGGATGATTGGCAAGCTGTGGTGGAGCCACAATTTGAGAAAGACGTAAGTAGTGACCTTACTAATGATAAGAAAAGTGATATGGACAAGTATTTAGAGGATGTTAAGGAAGAGAAATCCAAGAGATTTGATGTGTTATATTGGTATACAAAAACATGAGGAAGCATATCTATTGTTGCTTTGATGGCTAGGGATATTCTAGCAATTCCCGATTCGAAAGTTGCTTCGTAATTTGCGTTTAGTACTGGTGGTAGGATCCTTCACCAATTTTGGAGCGCTCTCTCTCTCTCTCTCTTCAAGGATGGTGGAAGGACTAGTGTGCGCAAGATTGGTTACGTACTACGCGTGGTCTGCTTATAGCTGAAGAGTACGTTGAAGTGGTCGAGAAATTTGATAAAGGTATGCACTACCACTATTTTCACTTATACTTTTATCGATCACGTGCTGAAATCTGTTTTCAGCTCCAGTTCCATTGGAATTTTCACCCAAATCATTTTCTTTGTGAGCATTATGATTTCAGTATCTTTGTGAGTATGATGAATGCAATTGAATTTGACTTGTATGTAACATAGATGGCCTCTATTTCTTAGTTTCTATTTCGTATTCCACTGCCAACAAACTTTCATGACTCCTTTTGTTTTATTAAATAATACTCTTAGATTTTGCAAACTGATTTTGCATTCTTAGATTGATTGACTAATGGTCTTATTCTTCTTAATTTATAGAGCTGGCAGAAATTGTAGATGAGGACTCAGCTTGTGACGATTATTTCTGAGGTGATGTATAAGCTGTAGATGGTGATAAGTTTATGTCAATGGCGGCGGGTGCTTCATTTTCTTTCGTATGTTGGCATATTTAAATTTCATGCCGGTTGTATAATATAAAATTAGGCTTAAGATTTCAAGACTTTTATGATATTTACTTCCTCCGATCCACACCAATAGTGACATGGTGGAAAATGAAGTATTTAAGAAAAGGTGGAAAAAAGAGGGGTAAAAATTGAAAAAGTAGGTGGGCCATGTAATTGTGGGTTTAATTGTCGGGTTGATAGGTGGCACATGTAATGGAATTTTGTGTAAATATCAAATGGAAATAACGATAACATAGTAATGTTGTGGGCCAAATAAGGTATGTTACCATTGGTGTGGATCGTCTGTTTATGATAACTGTTATCATTGGTCTGGATCGGAGGGAGTATATGGATATTTGTCTATGTATTTGGCGAACGATTACGCTCGTTTTACTTGTTATGTAATAGGTTTTGAAGGTTGGACCAAAATTTATGTAATTCTAATTTATTTTGATTGAAAACAATATTACGTGAAGGAGGCCCAAGTCAAGTAAAAGTGTGATTTCTTCAAATTCTGACTATCTATCTATTCGGATCAGATAATGGATGTTAGATATCCGATCCGATTTTTTCGGATAGTAAATTTCTGATATATGATCATTTCGGATCAGATCATGGATAATAAATTTTTTGATTTACGGGTCGGATATCCGATCTGAAGTACGGATTCAATCCGATCCATGCTCTGGCCTAAGCTAGACCAATGACTCATATTTTGTAGAAATAGGCCAAGTTTGTGTGGAATGAACCTTGTGAAGCCGTTTTCCAAGAGTTAAAGCGGAGGTTGACTACCGCTCCTGTGTTGACCTTACCCGAAGATGGTGTAGACATTGATGTATTTTGTGATGCTTCAAAGTTGGGCTTATGGTGTGTTCTCATGCAATATAGGAAGGTTGTCGCCTATGCTTCACAACAATTTAGGGTTTATGAGGAGAACTATCCTACACATGACATTGAGCTTGCCGCTGTTTTTCATGCCTTGAAGATTAGGAGGCATTATCTCATTGGAGTTCATTGTCGTATCTACACCGACCACAAGAGTTTGAGATATATATTCACCCAAAAATAGTTGAATATGAGACAAAGACGCTAGTTAGAGTTTGTGAACGACTATGATAATGAGTTGCTCTACCATGAAGGGAACGCCAATGTAGTTGCCGATGCTCTTAGTAGGAAGACGACCCATTCCTTGAGTGTCATTCGTGTTTTTCCCTATGATTTATGTGCCGAATTTCGTAGATTGAAGTTATAGTTTGTGGATAATGAGTTGATTACCTAGGTGCTATGGTTTTAGGGCTCGGTCTTCATCGTGAGATCCGAGAGAATCAAGTGGGTGATGCTACTTACAAGTTTATTTAAGCATGTCTACTTAAAGGAAAAGCTAAAGACTTCACCATTAATGCTAATTGAGTTCTTCGTTTTCGTGGCTGATTGTTTGTTCCCAACGTTGTTGACCTTTGGAAGAAGATTCTTGATATAACTCATCTATCTCCTTATTCGATTCATCCCGGAGGTGACAAGATGTACAAAGACTTGAAACTTCAATTTTTGTGTCCAAACTTGAGAGGTGATGTTGTCAATGTGGGAAGGTGACTCACATGCCAACAAGTGAATATTGAGCATAAAAGATCCGGTGGTTTGCTACAACCTTTGGATCTTCCATTATGGAAATGGAAGTCCATCTCCATGGACTTTGTGATGGCTTTACCTAAAGATGTTGGTGGAAAGGATGCCATTTGGGTGATTGTTGATAGGTTGACCAAGTGGGCTAGGTTAATTACTATTAAAGAGACTCGGAACTTGGATCGATCAGCTAGTGCCTATGTTGAGTAGATTGTTCATTACAATGGTGTCCAAAGGTATCATTCCCTACCGTGATCTGAGGTTTTGATTGATATTTTGAAAGGCTATGCAAGAAGCTTTGGGTAGTAGACTATTGATGAGTTTTGCTTTCCATGCCGCTACCGATGGAAAAATTGAGAGGACTATTCAAACCCTTGATGATATGTTGCGAGCTTGTGCCCTTGAATTTCAAGTTAGTTAGGAGGAGCCTGCCCTTGATGTAATTCTCCTACAACAATAGTTATCATGCTTATATCAAGATTGTGCCATATGAAGCTCTTTGTGGAAGGAAGTGCCATGTATAGTCCTACTTGTTGGGACCAATTGAGCGATGTCCGTGATTTGGGACCCGAAAATATTATGGAGACAATTGACCATGTGAAGATCATCCGTGAGAGAATGAAATCCGTTCAAGATCGCCAAAAGTCATATGCCAAATACCCAACACTTTTGGAGTTTGAAGTTGGTGAAAAAGTTTTCTTGAAAGTGTTCCCTATGTAGGGTGTGAAAAGGTTTGGAGTGAAAGGAAAGTAGAGTCCGAAGTATATTGAACCCTTTGAAATTGTGAAAAGGATTGGGGTTGTGTCTTACAAATAGGAATTGCCCCCAAACTTGGGCAAAGTTCATGATGTTTTCCATGTGTCTCAACTTAAGAAGTACATTAGTGACCTGAGCCATGTGTTGTAAAATGAAGCTCCCGAGCTCGAGCCTAGTTTGACGTTCGATGAGAGACAGATCCAGATTTTAGATAAGAAGGATAATAAATTGAGAAGTAAGGTGGTGCCGCTAGTGAAAGTGTGGTCGAAGTGTGGAGTCGTGGAAGAAGAAACTTGGGAGACGGAAGGTTCGGTGCGAGCCAAGTACCCGAGTTTATTCGATTGAGGTATCATTATTTTTCTTTCAAGTTTTGAGGTCAAAACGTTTTAAAAGGAGGGGTGATTGTAACACCCGCGAATTTAGCAATTATATTTTATTAATATTTAATTATTATTGTTAATGGTTAGCTTTAATTTTAGCCTTAGATTTAAGCATAATTGGATAAAAGTCGTTTCGTATTGCCCCGCCTTGAGTTCATATTTAAGTTCTACGCGAAATTTTAGTAAAGACCGACCCCTTTATGCTATTGGACCTCTATTAGGTTACATGTCCCTTGAGCAACCCACTTCACTCATTATCTTCCATCTAATTTTCAAACTTCTCTCTCTCTCTCTCTCTCACTCTTTCTCTCTCTCTCAAACACCTCCATTAAAAAGCTTTGTCCAGAGAAAATTAACACAACCATATCTCGTTATATCCCCAACATAATCCTTTGTTTTTTGCGCCAAGCTCTGTCTCTTATTCTTTTTTTTTCTAGGTAAGAAATGTTCATCTTTGTTAAAATTCAAAATTCTGTCTTTTTCTCAAAGCTAGAGTTCGTCTCAAGTTTAGTAATTTCTTGTTTAGGAGGACACTTGGAGGTGCCCGACAAGGACTACTTCTTCATTGAAAAATATTTGGAGTCTTAGAAGAGCTAACGAGGTAATGTGGATGGGTTACTCGATATCACATGTTTGTATGCTTTAAATAATGAATTAGAAACCAATTTAAGATAATTATGACGATTTTAAGTTGATAATGGATGTTGCTTATTTCCTGATGTTTAATATGAATTTTGCTTGTTTCCGTCTCAAATTTGTTCATCTTGTGTTGTTGAGGAATTTTGGACATTTTACTCTGTATTTTGTCACATGGGTAGGTGGATTGATTTCATGAATAAATTAATGGGTAGATTACTTCATATATGCCTTGATAACAATTTTGGAAATGTTTTTTATAATAACAATTTGGTGCAATTCGATGTTCCAAGACTTATTCTCGTGTTTTGTGTCCAAGGCGGGGTACCGGCCGCCGTTGGCCTATATGGTGGGGAAGTCCCTGTAAATTTGGGTGTGTTTTCGTTACCTGTGTCCTAGCCAGAGTACCAGCCACTGGTGGCCTGGCCGGCCGGGAGCCCCCCTGTAAGTTTAGGTGTAAACAGTGGTATCATTTGTCCCAGCCGGGGTACAGTCCGCCGATGGCCTAGCTGGCTGGAAATTCCAGTAAGTTGTTTGAATGGTGTGCTTTGGTCCGAGTGACAAAGTCATCCCAGTCAAGACAAGCCAAATCGACAAGAGTGAAGAAGATACACTAGTGTCACTCTAGTGAAACTTTAGTCATTAGCTTGACCAAAGTGTCTCCCAATATGTCCATAGTTTTACTAGCGTGACGGTGAAATCACTAGCGTGATCAAAAGAGGAAGAATAGGTGAATTACATGTGTCATGGCCGTGAAAAGTGTGTCACGGTTATGACAGGAGTCGAGGACCACAAGTCACGGTCTTGACAAATCTGTCAGGTTCGTGACAGAAGCCGAATTTCAGCCTTCTCGAGCGTGACTCGCATCTCACGCTCGAGACTTTACTGGAGGCCCATTACATTCTAAAGATCGACTCTCGTCTTTTGTAAACCTATATATACCCCCCCCCCTTATTTAATTAGAGGGCACAAAACCCTAGACCTAGATTAGAGAGATTATATTATGTTATTCCATTAACTAGTTTAATCCTTCAAATTTCTCTTTAATTAGTTATAGATCTAGTCTTGTAATCGGATTTCTTGGGTTTATATTGTGAAGATTGGAGACAAAGTCTTCTCCTTTCTTCAAGATTTCCTCTTTATTTATATTAATCTCATTCCTTAATTAGTTGGTAACTTTCTTAATCTCTTTTATTCTCTTGTTATCTTTACTTTATTTCACTACGTTTGTTTTATTTTATTATGTCTTGTCTTAATTTTTCATGTTAATTATTGGGTAGTGACCTTGCTAGGGTTAGTGAGGATTATGAGTATGATTAAGGGTTAGTCTATTCTTTTTTAGTCTTATTGTTGATTAATAGTCTTATTTCCAACTCTTGAACTCCACATGTTCGATGAAATGCTCGTTTGACAACTTACTTGTTTCTTCACTTGTATGCATGATTATAAGATCGAAAGCCTTAAGCTATGCTAGAATGTGCTTGTTTGTTGGTAGACGGACCTAGTATACGCGAGAGCTAGCTAGTGTCGGCCTATGGTGGGGTCGGTAGATCGAGAGACTTGACCCGCTTGCCAAATAGGACCCCAATTGACTTAGACTCGAATAATAGATCCCCTAGTCACCCATATGAACCCAATTGACCCTAGTTACCTTTATTTGATACTTATTCGTCTTAAATTAGTTATCTTTCGAATTATTGCATTTACTTTATGTTGTAGTTTAGTAAAAACCCAATTTTATATATCGTGACACCTCTCGAGCATAACTAGCTGGGACTTTGCATATCGAATACCCACCGTTCCTGTGGACCAATTTTGACTTGCCACCGTGCTAAGTCTTTATATAAATATTGTTTGACATATAAACGACGCGTGTCAAATGGCGTCGTTGCCAGGGACGGTGCAGTGTATTTAATTTGTTTTCTAGACTTTGCTAGTTGTGCTTGTTTTCCTCAAGGTTAATTCTAATCCTTTAATTTAGTGTTTTTGTTTGTAGTTTCCTTTTATTTGCATAACTTTCAATGATGACAAGCTTTCAACAATAAGATCTGGGCAAGGTGAAACTTTTGGCTATGACTTCCATGAGTGTAGATGGTTCGTTGAGCAAGCTAACATATTCCAATCCTATATCTCACATAATGAAAGCCCAAGCTACTACCCCATCTCTTCTTATTAAAGCCCCCATGTCCAACTCCCACAACAACCATTCCAAAATACTCACAACCACCCACAATACCAACCACCATTCTTCCCACAACAAGTTGACAACAATGAACTTGATATGAAAAGTTTAATCTTTCAAGTTATTCGAATGGAAGTGAAATCCCAAGCAAAGGACATGGTTCTCCATGACATTGTAACCCATGGGAGTGTATTGGCTACTAAATTAGCTCAATTACAAGCCGACCAAGAGCATGATGAAGAACAAGAGGAAACGGGCAAGATGGATGACGATGAGACATTTCCTCTTACTGGTTGCCACACACCCTCAACAAATGATATGGGAAAGACTTATGCTCCCTTTTGGGCATGTTTTTTGATTGAGGATGATAGTGATGATGAGAAGGAGGGGTGTGACATTACTTGTGAGCCAAATGATAATGGAGAAATAGAGAATGAGATAGTGGTGTATTTGGGTGATTCTTCCACCTTTGAAGATACATTCTCAAGGGAGGATGACTGTGAGGCAAATTATGAGCGAACTAATTTTTCTCCTCCTACTTGGGTGGTTTACAATGATGATGAGAAAGTCCCTTCACCACATTTTTATTCTATTACCCACGTAGAACATGTGTTTGGCATAGGTAATTAGGAAGGTGAAGACAAATCTTTGGAATCGAAGGTTGACGAAATCGAACTTGTCTATCTTTGAAGAATTGAGAAGCTGGGAAGAAAGGTGTGATTTTGGTAGCTTTGACCATAATTTTGAAGAATTAAAAGTTCTCTCCTTCAAAAATGACTTCGGTTCTAAGGAGGGACAAGAAGGAAGTAACACAAATGGTAGCTTGAATGACGTTAATGGTGAGAATTTGACATCTCTTCCTCTTATTCTTCAACCGTCTCCTTTTCAAGTAAGGAGAATATCTCTTAAAGAATTGATTTAGCCCAACCCTTTCATCTTTGATTCCCATGGTGAAAGGAGATATTTGAAGCCTCTCAAAGAGCATGAATCATATTTCCTACCTTTTATTGACAAATGTTGTGAGTTTGTTGGTTTGGAGCATCGGAAGTGTTTGGGTGTCAAGGGTAAGTTGGATGGGAGAGCTTTTGGAAAGCCGTCTTTTATGCTAGATTGGCCAAGCTTTGTGCTTAGCTGGCCAATATCCTATTTGTGCCTATTTGAAGCTCATTCACATGTCTTTGATCGGCTGCTAAGAGCGTTAAGTGGAATGGATTTTGTCATTAGTGAAGCCAAGAAACATGTTTGGTGGAGTCGTCTTTAAAACCACCATTTGTAGGCATTCAGTCCCTTTTATTAGCTCCCCCTTGGATCGACAAGATTTTTCCTATAGCATTGGCATTTAATATTTTTTTGTCTTTAACTCCCCCTTGGATCGACAAGGATGAACCTCAAATGTGAGAATTTGACTTGTTCGGTTTGGGGAAGCTAAAAGATTTTTCCTACTTTCACTTTGGTACATACTAGAAGTCATGCTTGAACCCTTGTTGTGAGTTTTTGCCTCGGTTCCATTGGAGGCGGGTGTCTTAACCTCATCAAGACACCACATTTTTTCTCCCATGAGTATAATCCAAATTCACAAATGGATTTGTTCCCTTGTGACCTTACCTCCCATTATTTTTACGAAACAAACCTTGTTTTTGTTCGGTTTTGGGAGGTGGGGTTGCAAGGGATACCGAGTCAATAATTAATTGGCTCTCTACCTAACCGTAATCAAGCATCATGTAGCCTAGTTTGCATTCATGTAGGACACTTTATACTTGTAATATATCATACTTGCATTTAGTGTAGTTCATATAGTTTACTTGCATTTTATGCATTAACATTTAGACTAGCCCATTTGCATTGCACATAATTTATCGCATTCTTTATTTAAAAATCCAAAAACATGTTATTTCCTTTTCTATATTCAAAAATGCAAAAACGTGTTCTTTTCTTTTCAGAAAATCATTGCAAAAACCCAAAAACTTGTTTTTCTCTATTTTAAAAAATCTCATTTCATACATTAGGTACAATGTACGTTCCTAAGTGGGGGAGAAGAATTTATATTCCAAAACTTATAAAAATTTGAAAATTTCCAAAAACATGCCTTTCTTTTATATTTAAAGTCATTTAAAAATCCAAAAAAGTTTTAAAAATCCAAAAAATCCAAAAAATTAGCTTGTACATAGTTTGAGTTGTATATATGCATTGTTGTTTGGCTCTTATCACCATCCACAGGTGCACCCCACATCATAGTAGGCACGAAAAGAAGAAATAGAAGACACCATGGTGAGACCTTTTTTATTCTCTTTTCCCTTACCCTTTTCTACTTATTGTTCTTTTGAGGAGGATTGGGATATTTCATTTACTATGGTGTACATTTTGTTGATTGGCGTATGTGCCACTTGTGTGCTGTTAAGACTTACGTTACAATATATGTCATGTAGCTTACATCATATGCATTAGATTTGTGTGTATTTAGAATTGCATCATGGCATGTAGTTTCATTTACGTAAATAGTTTTTGAATGCCTAATTTGGAAACTTGACGAGCATGGATAGGCCAATGTAAATACTCTTTTTACTTAGCACTTTGTCTTTTAAAATAGATTTGAGACATCCTTTGTCATGTAAAACTATTTTGGTCCATTTATTCGAGCGTAGACAAGGGTGTGAATTTGACCATCTTGATCACCCCCATGGTGTCATAATTCTTTGGTGACCGCTTTCCTAGGTGACCCACAATGCCATGTAACTTTCCATCATCATATGCCATCTTTACATTTCACAAAAAAGGGAAACATGTTATCACAAATTCAAAAGTGAGATCAAGCACATTAGAGAAGAAAGCTTAAAATTTTGCCATGTATCGTATAATTTTATTGGCTTAGGGAGTGCAAAAGGAGGCTTCTAGGTTCTTCTAGAGTACCCTCACTATATATGGGGTCGCTCTCGATGTTGCTTCGGCGAGGATTTGCCTATTGTTGGTCTCCGCCGCACACCCTTTCCTAGGCTACATTGCTTTAAAAAAGCACCTAAATCAAGCAAGCTCCAAAAAGAAAACAAAAATCTCAAAAGAAAACAAAAGGAAATCTCCAAAATCTGCAAAAAATAGAATAAGAACTCAAACATTTTGTTCCCACAATTTATTGATGATGACACCTTTGTTTCATGGTTGATAGGGGACGACCCTTCCTTTCACTTAGATGAGATGCGTAATTCCGATCCTACAATGTCTTCTAACACCATGGGGATCCCAATTTTTACCCCGCCTTATCACCCTTAACGAAGCACCCTACTGAATGTGAACGAATGTACTAGCTTTACACAATGAGGAGATGATTCATCTCTATAGTCCTAGACTTAGTTCTTTTTAAAACTAGGAACTATATAGGAGTATTCATGCTTGAATTGTTTCCACTTTAGATGATTCTCGGTACATGGATGAGGCATGTGACAATTTACTTTTGTAGATGCATCCTTGTTCTTTTTGCGTGCTTAATTGCTTAGGGTGCATCGGATTTTCGGTAACACCCCAATTGCCTTGCAAGACGGCATCCTAACTCATGGATGCCTTGTTGGGAGTTGAAGGGGTGGAGCAAGACCCGTTAATTGACTTGTATTGTTTATGCTATTAGCGTAGTTTGAATAAGGGTCGTGACTTTATTCATTCTTACTCGGGATGAGTAAGGCTTTGATTTGAGGAAATTTGATATAGTGCCATTTTACCCTATTTTTACGCATTTATTTACCCAAATTTTCTTGCCTTGGACGCTCCCTAGAAGCGATTTTGTATGTTTTATCTTCCTCTAGCACTTTTCCCGCCTTTGTCTTGGTTTTTTAATCCTCACTTAAGGCGGTTTCTACCTCGTTTTGTGTGACCAAGAGGATGATAAGCTACATAGAAGGCACACGGCACACCCTAGACGGTCTCACCTTCCTTGGAGACCCTATTTGGCGTGCCAAAGCCATCTTGAGTCAAGGCAAGCCGAATAGAGAAGAGTGAAGAAGACTCACTAGTGTCACCCTTGTGAAACTTTGGTCACGCACTAGCGTGACCAAAGTGTCTCCCATTATGTCCATAGTTTCACTAACGTGACGGCAAGTCACTAGCGTGAGCAAAAGAGGAAGAAAAGGCGAATTCCAGGCGTCATGACCGTGACACGCGTGACAGGATTCGAGGACCACAAGTCATGGCCGTGAAACACCTGTCACGGTCGTGATAGAGGACGAATTTCAGCCTTCTCGAGCATGACTCACCTGTCACACTCGGGACTCTAGCGGAGGCCCATTATATTTTAAAACCCATCTCCTCTTTTTTAAACCCATAGACTTCAATTAGAGAGACTAGATTAGGTTAGTCTTTTAATTAGTTTAATCCTTCAAATTTTTCTTTAATTAGTTATACATCTAGTCTTGTAACTGGATTTCTTGGGTTTATTTGTGAATAATGGTGACAAAGTCTTCTCCTTTATTCGAGAGTTTCTTTTTATTTATGTTAATCTTATTCCTTAATTAGTTGGTACTTTCGTATTCTCTTTTATTCTCTTGTTATCTTTGCTTTATTTCACTACTTGCTTGTTTTATTTTATTATGTCTTGTCTTAATTTCGTATCCTATTCCTCTAAATTTATCGTGTTGACTATTGACTAGTGACCTTTCTAGGGTTAGTGGAGGATTATGGGTATGATTAGGGGGTAATCTATGCTTGTTTGGTCTTATTGTTGATTAATGGTCTTATTTTTAACCCTTGCACTGCACATGTTCGATGAAATGCTTGTTTGACAACTTGCTTGTTTCTTCACTTGTTATGCATACTTATAAGATCGAAAGCTTTAAGCTTGCTATAACTTTCTTGTTTGTTGGTATATGGTTCTAGTATACGCGAGAGCTAGCTAGTGTTGGCCTATGGTGGGGTCGTTAGATCGAGAGACTCGACCCGCTTGCTAAATAGGACCCCAATCGACTTAGACTCGATTAGTAGATCCCCTAGTCACCCATATGAACCCAATCGACCCTAGTCCTCTTTATTTGATATTTATTCGTCTTAAATTAGTTATCGTTCCAATTTTTGCATTTACTTTATGTTGTAGTTTAGTCATAACCCAATTTTATATATCGTGACACCTCTTGAGCATAACTAGCTTAAACCTTACATATCGAATACCCACCGTCCCTGTGAACCGATCTTGACTTGTCACCGTGCTAAGTCTTGTTATAAATATCGTTTGACACTAAAAACGACGCGTGTCAAAAGGTTTACGTAATGAGAGTAGATGTGTTTGGAGAATGATTTTGTGTAGTGCTCGGTCATGTTCAGATATCACTGGGTTGGGTACTTAAGTATAGTACGCGGACATATAAGCATACCACTGCCCGAGTATCTATCTGTAGTAATCATCTTGTTTGTGCTACTGTGAATATATATGACGACGTTGTTGGGAGGCGAACGTAGGGTGTTGATCGACCCGGCCTTCAAATGTTGTATTCGTGCGAGGTGGTGTCATTGCATGTACTGTGCTTGCTTGATTTTTGTTTGACAACCTTTCCGTTGTCGTTCTGCCGGATTTGGTATACTAATTCTCTTTCGGCCTCTTTCGCGCCATTCTGCCGTATTTGGGGTACTCTACTTGCGTTCGGTCGGCCGAATCATGGATGCGAAACGTATATCGCATGTTGAATCGGGAAACTTACATCCCGAGAGTCTTGCCAGGTTTAGATTAGGACCGTATTATTTTAGCGTCGTCCTATCGTGAGGATTAGAGTATATGGTCATCATGTCTTGCATTGTGCCGAAGCTAGTGCATTTCATTTACCGTGAGAGTATTTTTGGTTCACTTGATGGATGAATATGATTATATGTTATTGTATATGACTTCGATGTATGAGTGCTATATCGTTGTTAATTCTCAAATGCTCATATTGTTAATATGTTATGTTTCTCGTCGGAATTGACATGATACTTATATATGTATGTTGGTGTATGCTTACATGGTCTATTACCTTTGTTTTCATGTGTTATGGCTGGGAGAACCCCGAATTACTCCCTACTGACTGTGTCATTCATGTTTATTGAATGAAAAGGTTGAAGTTGGTGTTGGTTTTGGTTTTTGTTTTGGGTGAGACATGTGTGAGCTATCGAGCGTTGACACTTCAACGATTACCTTAACGGTTAGACTCTATTTTTTGGTTTTATTATTGTTTTGAGGGACTTAGTTTTCCCTCTTGTAGTACTTTTACCCTTTATCGTATTCATGTTTGATACTCCGCGTGGTCTGTTTTAAAAGTTTTAACAACCTCTCTATTTTCCGCATGTTTTTGTATATGTTTATTTTCCGCTATCGCGGGGGTATCATAGACCTTGTGTGGTCATTTGAACAAAAAAACAACTCAGATGAATGGTAATTTTGTTATTTTTTATTGGTTAACCAAATGACCCCTAAGTGTTAAATAACTCAAAACTTATGACTAAAGTGCAATTAATGAAATTCAAGAAATTTACTTTCTCCATTTTCTTTTTATCTTCTCATTTCGATAAAATTCTACTCACATATAATAGAGAAATTGGAAGATAAATGAAAAATGGGGGAAGTATAATAGAATTTGTCCTAATTGGTTGTAAAACAATGAGAACAGGAAAATGATATAACACCAGTAGGTGGTCCCGTTACTTAATTTATGTATCGCCTGATCACTTTTACATGGTTGGTCCTACATAATTTCCTCTTTATTATTATGTAAGGTGTAATTATACATGATGTATTTGATAGAGTAATACTCCCTTTATTTTACTTTTATTATTGTCCCTATTTAAATGTAAGTCATATTTAATAAAAATAACTTGGGTAATATAATAAATGCACTTTGACCAATCAACTTAAAATCAAGATATAGGCAAAACGAGAAACGAGAAATTATTTAGGTAAATTCTACATACGGTGTATTTTTGAGTCATGTTTTAATTTTATGTGGTACCCCCTCTTTTTTTATAATCTGCATTGTACCTCTAAACTTCCTACCTTTAATCCAAGTTGACCTCCTTCAACTCTGCATTAACTTTATCACGTATAAAAAAACCGTATTTCGAACTTATTCTCACTCATTAATTATCACCATTCTCTATAAGATGCATTTCTGGGTACACCAACCCGACACTTTTAATAAGCACAAACTACTATATGAAACATGAAATAATAATGAGGATTTCATGAATTGTTAGCTAGATTTGTATACTATTTGATGTGTTAATGGATAATTCGTCGAACTAATAAGTAGTAATTAAGTAGGTTGTCAAGTAACTGGAACGGTAAAGAGACGATTAATAGATCAACTAAGACACTTGCTTAGCAAAGACAATCAATAAGGTCATTGTATACAATAATATATAGAGTTCATGGGTGTACAATAGAATTTAAAATTTGTAGGGATACACTATAGAAAACCAAAAAGTTAGGGGTACACTTTAGAATTTTCCAATTATTTAATTAAGAATACAATGGGTATTTCACTATTTGCACTGACTATATTTAGAAATAGAACAATTGATTTCTAATATAAAAATCAACAAATTAAAAGAGGACAAGAAAAATAAAATTGAGAGAGGACTGGAATTCGTACATCCCTATGAAGCTTATTAATCTATTATCATTATTAAAGTAAGTCTTAGCACGGGGTATATGATTAACCGACTAATAGTCATACATCGTTACATCGGTTCATACATGACCGAGCCCAAATAAACGGGATAGCTAAAACTCTAAAAGATCCCCAAAAATTTTAGTCATGAAAAATTCAAAACAAAGTGAAACTACATCAAACACTAAATCCCAACAGTGGAAATATTCCTATTAAATGGATAATAAGTCTTGTTTAAGAAAGACATTATTCGTCTAAAAGTTAATATGGTCAACTACTATCAAGAGACGATAATAAAGAAATTTTTTTGGGTATTTTTAAGGTAATTAATGAGGAGATTAGTTTAAGTTGGATAGTACCCGTCTTAAATGAGAATTTGTGTTATATCAAATTTCCGCGATTCTCTATGTAATTAGGGTTGCTGAACTGAAAAGACTTTTAATTAATCCAAGGGGTTAATATGACCTGATCTTGTAGACAAAGAGATTTGAGTAATAAAAACATAGAGTAAACAAGGCGCTAGTGTTATGCACGTATTTGGACGTGGTTCCAAAGTACTCCATTACAGCAAAGAAGCAGCGTACGCTGACAACTGAAGAAATTTTCTTGATTTTTTCCTAGACATTGACTTCATGTCTCACCATCTACTATTATTTTATAAATACTACTTCTATTATCATATTATTATAAATTATCATGGAACTTTTCATAAATATATACTCCAATAATAATGCGGGAGTTTTGTAATAAATCTTGATATTGTCTTTTCTATCATTCAAATCATGAAAACTCACAAAAAATAACACCAACTTGTATGTGTACCCCAAAAAAACAAAAAAAAAAACATATTTATTATATCTACTATAATTTTTGTTTTTCATTTTTTGGCTCAAAGAGAAAACAACCATAATAATAGGGATCCAATAAACTCGTATTTTTATTTATTTTTATGAAATATATGAAAATTTGAAAAAGAGAAAATAGTAAAAAAAATGGGGGTATGTGCATCAAAGCCAGAAAGTTGTGTAGGAGGAAAGTTAAGGTTTTCAAAGAGGCGTAGGAAGACAAGGAGGACTAGGATTATAAACAAGAGCTTGTCATTCAACAACTCTAAGCTAGTTCCAATTGATGAGTCTTATGGTTTCAATAATGATCTTTCTTCTTATGTTAATCCCACTTTTCGAGGTATGTATGCTCAATCGTTACATTTTAGTGATTTTGATGTTTTCAGTTTCGAGCATGCATGCATAATATTGCGTATGTAACATTAGTTCAACATACAAGTGCGTCCATTTTACTGTCTAATATGATGTACTAGAGTTGTCTAGGTCATATGTATATGTAATATGTGTGCTGGTATTATTGTGTGATACAATTTCTCAATTCCGTCTTTAAGCTTAAACGGATTAAATAAATATGTTAAACAAGATATTTGTCGTATCTATATAAATGGGATACTAATTATTTGACTCGTTTTAACCTTAACACGGATATCCGGCTTAAGATAGACTAGTTGTGGGTGAAAAGCTGAAAAATGTGTTGAAAACATAAAAAAGCCTGTTTTTGGATAGAAATGTACAGTTTATTTGAAATGTAAGCTATGCGGCCTGGTGTGTTGAAAACATAATGTGATACTTATAAATTTTGTATTAAGGGCACATGTTAATAACTCAAATATAGCAAAATTCACAAATATTTTCACGAATTATGGTAAAAATGAGTTCATGGATTATTATCTCATGAGAATCTGTTGTGAATCTTTTTATTTTTAGGTTACTAATGTTGCCCTAAAGGCTATACGCTAGAATATACAGGCAAACTTGTACAATGGTCTTATACAATGGTTTCTAGTGAATTTCTGGATTTTAAAGTTTTTATTATAAATGTTCTGTGTTTTTATTTAGTGTCATGTGAGTACGATTATATATTTATATCGTAGTGGCATCTAATTTATCTATACAAAAACAATGTATAGATCAGATTATACAAAAAATACTATGTACTGCGTATAGATTGCTTCTTTTTCATCGTTTTATGGTACTGACATTTTTTTGTCTCTAGTATCAACAGCTAGTTTGGATGATGCATGGTTCGATTCCCATGCAATGTTCGAGGCTGACTGGGATGAAGATTTCTATAGCATTCAGGAAGGTAAACAACAACTTACAATCCAACATTTTATTTAAAAGTATCTCCAGGTTATAGATTCTTCATGATATTTTTCTAGGCAAGAAACTATTCTAAGGAACATTATTCATATTCTACATGATAAAATTTATGCAGATTCTATTTCCACAACCTGTTGTTCTGAAAAGACATGTCTGTCTTCCTTCTCATCTCCGAGATGTCAAAGTCCTGCTTATGGCTGCTTTTCGCGTATCTCCTCCTTAAAGCTTAGACAGCCTACGGGACCCGCTGAGGCTGAGGCACCAAGTCGTGCTGAAGATCAGACCTCGTATAGCTCTGATAGCACCACGCTATCAGAATGCACTCAAGATCAGGAAACTGAAGCTAATAATCAGCAACAGGATGATGCAACTTCTATAGATTTCTCGTTCGATGATTTAGAGTTTTCGGATAATTCCCCTGAAAATAGTTCTGAGTTGAAATCTCAGAGTAACATATTTGATGTTAAGACCTCTTTACTGGTGGTTAAAGTATGCAGGCATAGAGATGAACTTGAAGACTCACCAGAGATGGAAAAATACCCTTTAGTGCACAATTCTTGCTTGCCTTGTCTGAAGACGTCTAACTTCCATGGAACTGATAGGAGGAGGTCGGTTAGTCCAAGTCCTCCAGGTACAAGAAAGAAGGGGATGAGTTCAAAAGTACTGCCTTTTCGTTGGAGGGATGATCTTTCTACTCCTACTTTAGGTGAGGCTTACTATAATTGTGTCTCTCTTCTTGACGGTTCACAGGTTTAGTTGTAATTAGAGATGGGGACGGATTTCATTACACGCTCTACAGTTGAGTTTTAGAACCTTCAATTCGACAAACATGGTAATAGGTTGACGTAGTTTTCGACATAATTTTATTACGAATCATGTAGAAATGAGTAAGGATCCTTTGTCCCATTTGATGTCCCATTTCCTATCTCATGTTCTTTTTTTGACACGTAATAAAACACAATGAGAAAAAAAAGGACATGATACGAGACACTAAAATGGGACAGATGATCATCACTGAAGATGCCTTTTTATGATTTGGGTTTTTAACATAGGCCACGGTTTTGCATCGTTTTACCCCTTTATGTTAGGGACCTTAGAGGCATTATGTCAATTGAAGATTGCTGATAGTGAAATTCCTATCTGACTGAGCCTTCGGTGGAAGCATTTGACAAATATGAGGCACTTGATTAATGTCTATTGTTGTTGCCCGAATGCAGTTTCGCCAAGGGCACCTCTTCAAAGACCTATTGCGGGTTCACAGATACCTTACTGTCCACCAGAGAAAAAGATGTCTGATTGTTGGTCACCTATTGATCCCAGCACTTTCAATGTTCGAGGACACAGTTATCTCAGGTTTCCAAATAATGTGTACATTATTCGTAATTTCTACCACAGTTAAAAGGTTAAAACAGAGAAATCTAAGTACATTGTTCTTGACAGGGACAAAAGGAAAGATTTGGCTCCCAACCTTGCTGCTTATTATCCATTTGGTGTTGATGTCTTTCGATCTCATCAGAAAATTAATCACATCGCTCGCTTTGTGGAGCTTCCACCCATTTATTCTTCAGGAAAATTTCCTCCTATTCTTGTCGTAAATATACAGGTATTTTGAGAGAATTAATGGTTGTTGCACTTGAAAAATATTCAATAATGGACAGTAAAGTTCGGATGGAGACAGTAACTGCTAACTTTTTTTGACTGCTTGTACGGCCGAGTGCAGATACCACTCTATCCAGCATCAGTTTTCAACCGTGAATTTGATGGAGAAGGAATGAATGTTGTCCTGTACTTTAGGCTGTCAGAAAATTTCGCAACAGATCTACCTCGTAACTTTCAAGACAATGTCAGGGTAAGAAGGATCAACGGTAAATTTGCTGGTAGTTTTGAATTTACGACAGTTGCTCCAGGTTTTCTGTTTGATTTATATTACTTATTTGCAATATCTATAGCTGTAATTTAGGATGCTTATTCACAATTATATGAGATTTTAATCTTTGATGGCAGAGGTTGATAGATGATGAGAAGGAAAAGGTGAAGAGTTTCCCAGTAGAGTCAATGGCACCCTTTAGGGAAAGGCTTAAGATCGTGAGTCGTCTGGCGAATATTGATGACCTCAACCTGAATACAACAGAGAAAAAACTCCTTAATGCTTACAATGAGAAACCTGTCCTTACACGCCCTCAGCATGAATTTTACTCGGTAAGCTTCTCTTTCCAAAACGACAACCTTTAACTTTACGTACATGTTCGTCCAACTTTTCATTTTCCCGTATTTGCCACATATTGTGACTGAATCGTGCGTGTTTCCGAAACTTTGATCAGGGAGACAACTACTTTGAAATAGATTTGGATGTACACAGATTTAACTACATATGTAGGAAAGGTGTTGATGCAATTCAAGACAGATTAAAGCACTGTGTATTGGATTTTGGCCTCACCATTCAGGTACTTTCTACTGCCCCTCTTTATTTTCTTCTACTACATTCTGTATTTTTTCGGTAACACTATTGCTGATATGTGATCGACATAACCAGGGAACTAAACCTGAGGACCTACCTGAGCATCTATTATGTTGTGTACGGCTAAATGAAATCGACTACAGCAATTACCGTCACTTGGCGATTTGAGATAATAGAACTTCCAATGCTCCTGAAAACGAGTTTTGCTGTTCTTAGTTTACTCTTGGCCAGGAAAACGAAGTGTATTTATTTTTCTTATTTCTGTTATTTCCTGAATCCGCCCATCAGAGAAAAGGAGGTGTGAAAAAACTGATATTGGTTTTTATGCTTGGTTTATTTTTCTTATCCTTAACCCTGATTTTTCAATGTACCTGATTCAATTTCATCTGAACTTTGATGTATAGTTCTAAGTTCTAACTATGAACAAGAACAGAGAAAGAAGAAAAATTTCATGTGTCTTGTTTTTCATAGTCTTTTCAATTATGATTATTCATAGGAAAAATGTCAAATTACTATTTATTATAGTCAGAAATTTTTAATTTACTACATAATATACCTAATTTTGCAGACGACTGCCTATTAAGTGATGAATAAAGTCGAGGTGCTTTCTAATTGACGGACAACACCACTTAACTGACCAAAATAGAGATTGGTTGAGTTCTAATTAGTTTTTTTAAACACTAAACTTCTACCCATACTACTCTTTCCATTAATCTTAAGTACCTCAAACATTTACTTTCCCTCCCTCCATTATACTCTAATTTTCCCAACTTTTTACTCCTCCATTCCTCCTTCATTAAAGTTTTCTCTCTCTTAAATTATTTTCGTGTTTCCAGACAATCATTTCCCTTCTCTCTTGGTCTCTCTCTATTCTCTGTATTTCTGTATATCTCTGCCTCTCTTTCTTCTTCTTTATTTCTTGTTATAGATCCGGGTATTGATGTCTTCTATAAACTCTCACTCAAAATGCTCAACTCCATTGACATGTCAATACGGTAACAATGTTGCTTTGGTGAGGGCATGGAGCACACAAAATCCAGGGAGAAGGTTTATGACATCTAATGACTATGATTAGTCAACTGGTAAGCGTGGTTGTTCATACTTGAACTAGTATGACAATGAGCAAACACCATAGCAGAGAGATATTATTAATGAGCTGCTTTAGAACAATAAACAACTAAGAGCGAGACTTTCAATTAAAGAGGAAGGAGCTAAGAAATTTTTAATGGAGAAAAGTGTGAAAAAAAATGTCAGTCATTGGTAATGCCAATATTTGTTCTTTTAGTTTCATGTGTACTTTGCATTTATGTACTAATGGGTTAATGTATGTACTTCATATCAAGCAGTGAAATGAGTTAATGTATAAATTTTTTATCAAGCAATGAAATGAATGATTGGATTCAAGGATGTCTTAAATTTATTTCATTGAGAAAAACCTCCAAAATATTACCAATAATAGTGTTGATTATCTACTAAAGTAAAATTGTCAAAAATAACAACATAAACAGTTAAAAGTAGAAGGAGCTTGCCCGAATCTCTAATGGATAGATGATCCAAGATGATGACAATGGTGAAAGCTATGGATTTTGATAAATTTTGGAGGTTGTAATTATTTTTACAGTGGATGAGTAAAAATGAGGAGTGATTGGGTTAAATGGTCAATGAGGGAGAGTAAGTCTCGAAGAGTGTTAAGTGAGGGTACTTAGTTAATAACACATGCTGAAGTGAGTTCTTAGTTGCAAACAAACTAATTTCGTCAAAAGCAATTACTTTCATAATTATTGTGCAAAAGCAATTACATGTGGAGTAGTATGTTTTGTGTTGCGCAAATTCATTTTCATAATTATTGTGCCCACAAGGAAAGGGAACAAAATAACGATTTGGAGGGAGTATATATATACATACACACATTATTAGATACCAAATAATGAAAAATTTGATACCAAATTAAAATAATAATAATAATAATAATATTTCGCGACGGGGGATGTTTATTTGGGTGGACTCGGTGTTTATGCTGCGGGGGATGTTTTACACTATGATTTTCTGGCTTCCCGTTTGCAGTCTGCAATTTTGCAGGATGCGCTCCTGCGGCCTTCTGTTATTGTATGTGCTGGTCCTACTTTTGACGATGCCTTGCGGGTGTTTTCGGAAACTACAGGTTCTGATTTTTTACGTGATCCGAGTGAAATCGCTGCCCCTAAACTTATGAAGAAATTGGCAGATATATATTTCGCGACGGTTGCTGCTTCTTCAAAATCTGTTTTCTCTTTGACACCGCGTCAGCTTGCGTTGTGGAAGTCTCAGCAGGGTGCCCACTCTTCTGATTGGTTGCGTGCGGTTCCTATCTCTGGGTTGGGTCAGACTATGAACAGGAGGACTTACCGTTGTGTGCTGGGGTATCGCCTCGGTGTTCCATTATTCGCGGTATCTAGGCCTTGTCCTGCTTGCTCTCGGGTTTTTACTGATGATGTGTATGGGGACCACGCTGTTTTTTGTGCTGGTACTGTGGGGGTTAAGCATCGACATAACCTCGTTCGTGACACCTTATTTGACATCTGTTATAGGTCTGGTATTTCTGCGGGTAAGGAGGTTGATATCGGTTTGGTTGACGGGCACGACAGATCTCTTCGTCCTGCGGATTTGGTTCTTTATTCCTGGGACAGAGGGCGTGATGTGTGTGTTGATTTGACAGGGTCTTCCCCCTTGACTCAGACTGGGATGTCCGATTTTGTGCCGGGACAGGTTGTCGCCGATGCTGCTCAGCGCAAATGTGCTAAGTATGGGGATTTATGCGCGGCTGCTGGATATGGTTTCCTACCCTTCTCTTTCTCTTCGCTTGGAGAGCTGGACTCGGATGCTGTTGACTTGATCAAGCGGATCCAGAAATTCTCGGTATCTCAGGATGCTGGGGCTCGGGTGGCCGCTTATATTTTTGCTAGGCTTAGTTTTGCTATATCTAAGGGAGTGGGGGCCCAGATTGTCTCTCGGCTCCCCACCAACTTCATGTAAACTTTTCATTTTATTTTAATGAAAGCTGCGCGCATATTTTTAAAAAAAAAAAAAAAAATAATAATAATAATAATAATAATAAATACTTTGTTGTGCGGAAGCGTTGATACCTTATGTTGGGTCAACACACTTCAAGTTGGATGGGAAAATAATTTCAAAACAAAGCTATACACGTCTCCTATCGGGGTTGGCAACCCTGACCTAATAGGGAAGTGTGATAACATATTGGAAAAGCATAAAAGTCGAAAAATAGCTAGGTTGTAGCATCCCCAACGACCCCCCAACCATGGTCTAGGTTACCTCACTTTACCCGCTTGTCGCTTTGGCTACATCACTTTCACTCCTCTTTATTCCTATTTATACTAGCGTTTTCGGCTTTGCAATGTACACTTCTACATCCTAGATCTAGTTTACAAGAAAACAAGTTCTATAATCTTAGTTTTTGCTTTTATTATCAACATTTTTGGTTGTAATAATTTAAGGTTTATTCAAATTCATTTGGGAGCTTTCTTCCTCTATTATTCAAGTTCTTATTCTCTTGTGTTGGTAGTCAATCCATTCTCTTGTTTTATATTTTCATTTTCATTTCAATTTTTATATATCGTTATCATGTTCATGCTAGTAAATTTCATCTTTGTTGTTTTATTTATCATCGTAAGTGAGTAGTCTTTTTAGTCTAGGGTATAGGAGAGCTATGTTTATTTAGCATTTGTATTTGTTGAATTGGGTTTAATTATCTTTTTATTATTTTCTCGATCACATGCTTGCTACGGATTGTAAATTTTTGATTCTTGATCACAATCATTGGTTAATTTGTTAATTTGTTGAATTGGGTTTTAGTGGTTTGACCTAGTAAGTGTGAGAGTCCGCTAGGAATCATTCCAAGGTTATAATTGTTATTTAGCCTGGACGATATTTGATTATTTGCTCTCCAAATTTATCATGTTTTCATTGCTAATTTACATGTGAAAACCTATCCCTAGATATTTTTTTTTTTTATTATTTATCATCATAATTTGTTGTTGCTTTAATTTTAGCAAACCAATTATCAATGGACAAACTTGACAGAATTCAGTCCATAGACTATCATATTGCATTTACCGTCTCCCTTTGATTGACCCCTACTTCCTTAACTACATTTGTTTGTTAGCTAAGCTTAGAGGATCTTTGTTAGGTACGCGATAAGCCTATCAGTTGTCTCCATTGAGTCTTAGCCCATTGTTTGTCCTAAACTCATAATTAGACTCATCTAATTACGTATTATACTAGCATAATTTAATATTATCTTCGTTCCATTTAATTATATACATTTGCTTTATCACGTATGTCAATGCTCATATTCTTTTGTTTATATCTTTAGTTACATATTACTCAAAATTATATAAATTTGATATTAACATTTTATTCGGTAAGACAATTTAAACAAGATCTCACATGATTATCTTTTATGTTATATACTAGTTTTAAACCCGTGCAAAAAATGCACGGGTCCTAATTATATGAGCTATTATTGGATTAAAGAGTATATAAATATAAATGAGCTTTATTAAAACGTTACACTGATAAATAAGACATAGAATAATTCCCCCTAACCGGACATGAAACGTAATCTCATGTTGATTAAAAGCATATTTGGCCTAATTAACTAATTTGGTAAACATAAATTGTATGACTAAGTTTTGTTTTTTTATTAAATATAAATCAATATGACTAATTTTTGTTTTTCTTAATTCTTAAAATCTTATAAGATTTTTATGAATTCTGGAGTAATTTTTTTTTTTTTGGAATATTTAGTGTGAAATTTGTTCATTTATAAATTAGCATTATTCAAAAATTGAAATCAAATTGTTTTAAAATAAATTAATTTGTATGGAAGTATAGGAAAGGAGAAGAGAGAGTAATTAGTTAACATGATGGAGGTGTGGAGAAGAGGGAGTAATTAGTTAACATGATGGACGCGGGGGGAGAGAGAAATTAATTAATAGAAATGATGGTAGGTGGGACCAACTTGCTTTTTTAATAACTTCAATTAATCCACCAATAGAAAGACAATAAATGTCTTTGCTTTTATATAATTTAGATGCCCCATTAAAATTTATACCACATTATATTCAATATACTTGCCACATACTTATATATACATAATTTTATTTAAATGAATATATGTAATAATATGTACAAAAATTCTCATTTAACACGGATACTATCGGCTTCATCTGCAAACGGATCAAATACATACCAAATGATTCAACTTGTTGCCTAAAAAATATCAAAACTGTTGTCATTATTATCAATATCCGTCTTAAGCAAGACTAACTGTAGTATATAAATACAAACACAAAATAATAACGTTATGTGAAATGGGATGAAAAGTTCAATGATTGAAAGACAAACTAACACATACCCAAGATAATAACACTAATACCCTCGGCCCAAACTCATAGCCTCAGTCCAAGTCCAAACTAATATCTCAGTAATTTCAATTTCATTTTAGCCCTAATTTCATATCACCTCCTCCACTTCCATTTATCTCCCTCAATCTCCATTCCGTTTCTATTTATATCCTGCTCCTTCCACCTCACTCAACTTCACTCATTTATTTTTTAAAATAATCCCTACGTTAATTCCACTTTAACCCTAACTAGTTATTGTGCCCGTGAAAATCACGGGTGCGTTTCAGATTAATTATTTAAATTCACGCATAACTGTAACCTTCCTAGTATGAAACATGTTTATATTTTTGTAGCCTTGTGTTGTTAACATGAACACACAAAGATATTTCACCTGATTTATAATTCATGTAGTTTGGTGAGAACCATAGCAAATATATTTCATTCAGGAGCACTACTTGACAATAAAAAGGAGGTCTTCATCAGCCATAACGCACCTCACATCGTAAGTGGTATCAAGTTTGGTTCGCGTTTTGTGACGATGTTGAAATGGGATATTGAAGAAGCAGCTAATGGTCATGTTGCTGCTGATTTGCTATCCGTGTAGGTCTCTTGAGGACCGTGCAAGCCTAGTCCATCAGCTCACATATCTTTCAATCTTCCCCTTTTGGCAAAACAAGCTCTATTGGACTTAAAGACTCTTTTGATTCCTCCCTTTTTGTGCTATCTCAGAAATGCAGCTGGTCCAACTCTATTCTCAATAAATCAAGAGCTAGGAGGATTGTCTAGTACATAGGCTTATGTTTAGACCTTAATGTTTCAGATTGTGTAAGATAAAGTCGATGCTTTTGTATGTTCTTTGGTCTATAGAAACCAAAGCAACCTATGTAAATAAATCAGTTTAGGAATCCAAAAATCTGCGAGTTTACATTATTGTGAGCTTGCTTCTTTGTTCTTGTGAGACCAAAGAAATAAGACAGCCTTGCGAGGTTGCCTTTGAGTGTTTCAAGCTCGTACCTTGCGAGGCGGAGAGCGAGATGCACCCATTTCTATCTTTAATTTCAGTTCTTATTATTATAAAAATACTACAACAAAACAGTATAATTTCGTTGCAAATATAAAACTTGTCATTACAGTACTAGAACTAACAGTTCGTTGAATTGTTCAGTCTAAATCGACTAAGTTCTACATCAAGTGGTTATCAGAGCAAGGTTTTTGATTTATTCTCTAATAAATCAGTCTTGGGAAGTCATAGCCATGGAATATGAATCCGGGAGCAGTGAGGATACATCAAAGCCATGGATGAAAGATGTGAATAGACTTAAAGCGAAGATTGGGCAGATTTCCTACGTGTTGAAGAGCATAGCTGCATCTCTTGATAAGCAAAAGAAAAAAGACGGGAATGTAGTCACTACCGAGGGTGACTCCGTGGAGGAGTATTGCCCAAGGAACCATAGGAAGAGCAAGAATGACGATGATGGAGGTTTTAAGCTTGACATACCTGAGTTTAATGGGGATCTAGATGCTGAAAAGTTTCTAGATTGGGTTCGTCAAGTAGAAAGGATTTTTGAGTATAAAGACTACGACGAACATAAGCAGTTCAAGATTGCTACTCAGAAATTAACCAAAGACGCATCCTTATGGTACGTAAACTTGAAGAAACTAAGGAAGCGAGAAAAGAAAAGCAAGATTGAAACTTGGGAGAAATTAAAGAAGCATCTTATGAAGAGGTTTCTTCTTAGAGACTACGAGCAAGATCAGTACCTAAGATTGACATCTTTAGCTGAAGAAGGTTTGAGTGTGGCTGATTATGTGAAGGAGTTTCAAAAGTTGAGCTTAGTTTGTGACTTGGAGGAGAAAGAGGAATTGAGGACAACCCGTTTCATACGAGGCCTCAATCCTACTCTTTAACAACGAGTAGAAATCCAGAATTATGAGGGCTTTGACGATGTTTGTCGAGTAGTTGTTAAATTCGAAAAGCAAGACAAGGGCAGGAGGGCATTTGGCCGTGACTATGCAAAGGGTTCGAGTGCTTATTCGAAACATACAGTCACAATACCGAGCAACAAGGAGACACGGAAGGAGGATCCGAAAGACAAAAGCAAGGGGTCAATGGTTGAGATAAAGGATGTGAGGTTGAGACGATGTTTCAAATGCCAAGGATACGGACACATTGCCAATGAGTGTCCACAAAAGCGAGCTCTAACGATTACGGAGTTGAGTGACTTGATTACAAATTTTGTATTTCCAGCCCTTGAGTCGAGTTCAGTTTCACAAGAAGAGGATGATAGTGATGAAGAAGTTCATATTGTGGATCCTTATAGTGATGAAGAGAAGGAGGTGTTGGTAATTCAGAGCCTACACACCGAGGCTGCCCACGTTGAGGAGGAGCAAAGGGAGCGATTGTTTCACTCTCGTTGCAAGGTAAACAATCAACTCTTCATTCTTATTGTTGATAGCGGTTCTTGCACTAATGTCGTATCTAGGGAGCTTGTTGATAATCTGAAATTACCTACTAATAGTCACCATAAACCATATAAATTGCATTGGCTTGATGGAAATAATGGGATATTCGTTAAGAAACAGGCCTCAGTTTCTTTGAAATTAGGACCATATGAAGATGAAATATTATGTGATTTAATCCCGATTAATGCTTGTCATGTATTGTTGGGGAGGCCATGGCAATTTGATCGAAGGGTTGAAAATGTACGATGGTCGGAGTAATGTTTATGTAGTGTCTAAATGGAAGGCTAAATATCATCTTAAACAATTATTACCGAGTAAACAAATGAAACCTGTCCCTAAGGACAGCCTGTTCTTGGAGGCAAGTGAGGGCGAGGGAGTTTTGATGAGAGGGGAACCGACATACTTGCTAGTTGTGCGTGAAGTGGGGTGTGAAGAAAGCAACACGAGACTTGTTCAAGAGTTGTTAGAGCAGTTTAGGGATGTGTTTCCCGATGAGCTACCTGTTGGGTTACCACCAAATATAAGGATTGAGCACAAGATCGATTTAGTTCCAGGTGCAGCATTACCCAACAAACCATCCTATAGGTGTAATCCGGAGGAAGCTAAAGAGTTGCAAAGGCAAGTGGAAGAGTTGATAGACCGAGGGTATGTAAAGAAGAGTTTGAGTCCATGTGCAGTACCAGCTCTATTAGTACCGAAAAAGGAGAGGACCTAGCGAGTTTGCATTGATAGTAGAGCGGTGAATAATATTACCATCAAATATCGCTTTCCTATGCCTAGACTTGACGATATGCTCGATGAAATTTCCGGTTAATTCGTGTTCTCAAAGCTGGATTTAAGGAGTGGTTATCATCAAATGAGAATTCGAGAGGGAGATGAATGGAAGACTGCATTCAAAACAAAGCAAGGGTTGTATGAATGGCTCGTAATGCCGTTTGGGCTATGTAACGCACCTAGTTCGTTTATGAGGCTAATGAATGAAGTGTTGAGGCCTTTCCTTAACAAATTTGTGGTCGTAAATCTCGATGATATTCTGATTTATAGCAAGAATGAAGAGGAACACAAGCAACATCTCAGGTTAGTGTTCGAAGTAATGAGAAAATAGAAACTATTTGGCAAGCTTGAGAAGTGTATGTTCATGGTATCGAGTGTGGTGTTTCTTGGGTATATTGTTAGTAAAGATGGTGTGAGTATGGATCCGTCTAAAGTCGAAGCAATTCAGGCCTGGCCAGCACCTAAATCAACAACCGAGGTTCGAAGTTTCCATGGGTTAGCATCCTTCTATAGACGATTCATTCAAGGGTTTAGTTTGATCATGGCCCTAATTACAGAACTAACCAAGAAAGGAGAGTTTGTGTGGACTTGTAGTGCCCAAAAGGCATTCCAAGAAGTGAAGTGTAAGTTGTGCTCCAGACCTGTTTTAGCGCTCCCAAACTTTGACAAACTGTTTGAAGTCGAATGTGATGCAAGTGGTGTGGGTATTGGTGCCGTGTTGGTCCAAGAGAAGCGGCCCATTCCGTACTTCAGCGAGAAACTAGGTGGTGCAAGATTGAACTATTCGACTTATGACAAAGAGTTTTATGCCATTGTGAGGGCATTGGAGCATTGGAGTCATTACTTGCGCCCGAAACCATTCGTGTTACATTCCGATCACGAAGCTCTTAAACATATTCATGTGCAACATAAATTGAATCCGAGACATGCCAAATGGGTCGAGTTCTTGCAATCATTTACATTCTCATCAAAGTATAAAACGGGGAGTTCAAATATTGTAGATGATGCACTTTCTCGGAGGCATTGCTTGTTGATTGAGCTTGATGCGAGATTGTTGGGATTCGAACACATTAAGGAGTTGTACAAGTCTAATCCATCATTTGCTAAAGAAATAATTGAGCCTACTGGAGTTTATACCTTGCACGATGGGTTTTTATTCAAGGGAAATCGAATTTGCATTTCCCAAAGTTTGATTCAAGAGCTGCTAATTCGTGAAGCTCATGGAGGAGCGATAACTGGTCATTTCGGTTCTAACAAGACTTACGATATTGTAAGTGAGCATTTTTATTGGCCAAAGATGATTAAATATGTCCAAGAAATCGTGAGTAAGTGTGTTGTGTGTCAAAAGGCGAAGAGTTCATTTTCTAAGGAGCTATATACGCCATTACCAGTCCCGAAACAACCTTGGAGGGAAGTGAGTATGGATTTTATACTTGGGTTTCTCAGAACTCAGCGTGGTAAAGACTCGATAATGGTTGTTGTTGATTGGTTTTCAAAGATGGCTCATTTTATTCCTTGTCACAAGACCGATGAGGCCACGAATGTTGCTGATTTTTACTATAAGGAAATGGTTTGTTTACATGGGATACCTCTTACTATTGTATCGGATCGAGATGTGAAGTTCCTTAGTTATTTTTGGAAGACCTTATGGCGGTTGATGGGCACGAAGCTGCTATTTAGTACTTCTCACCATCCTTAAACCGATGGGCAGACCGAATTAACAAATCTTACCCTTGGAAGTTTGTTGAGGGGACTAGTTAGCAAGAGCACGAAGGATTGGGATGTTAAACTTGCATATGCCGAGTTTGCTTACAATCGAACTCCATCTGTTACTACTGGTCGAGCTCCATTCGAAATTGTGTATGGAGTCAACCCATTTCTGCCAATTGATTTGGTTCTGATTCCAAAGAAAGATCTCATGAGTTTTGAAGCAAAAAATAGGTAAACTACATTTCTTCGTACTTGTGAGCAAGTTCGAGCTCAAATTGAGAAGACAAATGCAAAGTATAAGGAGAAAGCAAACAAACATCGCAAGTAGCCCGTGTTCAAAGTAGAAGATCTCGTATGGCTACATTTGAGGAAGGAACGATTTTCTTCTAAGAGGAAGAATAAGCTTTTGCCAAGAGCAGATGGTCCGTTCAAAGTCTTGGAATGCTATGGTCCAAATGCTTACAAACCCGAGTTACCAAGTGAATATGGGGGAGTGAGTGCCACATTCAACGTGGGAGACCTATCCCCGTATCTGGATGACGACAATTTGAGGCAAATTTCCCAAAACGAAGGGGAGAATGATGCAGGAGCAGTACTCGACAATGAAAAGGAGGTCCTCATCAGCCATAACGCACCTCACATCGTAAGTGGTATCAAGTTTGGCTCGAGTTTTGTGACGATGTTGAAATGGGACATTGGAGAAGCAGCTAATAGTCATGTTGCTGCTGCTTTGCTATCCGTGTAGGTCTCTTGAGGACCGTGCATGCCTAGTCTATCAGCTCACATATCTTTCAATCTTCCCCTTTTGGCAAAACAAGCTCTATTGGACTTAAAGACTCTTTTATTTGATTCCTCCCTTTTTGTGCTATCTCATAAAATGCAGCTGGTCCAACACTATTCTCAATAAATCAAGAGCTACGAGGATTGTCTAGTACCTAGGCTTATGTTTAGATCTTAATGTTTCAGATTGTGTAAGATAAAGTAGATGCTTTTATATGTTCTTTGGTCTATATAAACCAAAGCAACCCATGTAAACAAATCAGTTTAGGAATCCAAAAATCTGAGAGTTTACATTATTGTAAGCTTGCTTCTTTGTTCTTGTGAGACCAAATAAATAAGACAGCCTCGCGAGGTTGCCTTCGAGTGTTTCAAGGTCGTACCTTGCGAGGCGGAGAGCGAGATGCACCCATTTTTATCTTTAATTTCAGTTCTTATTATTATAAAAAAATACTACAACAAAACAGTATAATTTCGTTGCAAATATAAAACTTGTCATTACAGTACTAGAATTAACAGTCCGTTGAACTGTTCAGTCTAAATCGACTAAGTTCTACATCAATATTAGGATGTTATATTTCAGGGGTAAAAAGACATAATACATGATAAAGATAATATGGAATTACTTAACTGTACATTGAGAACTGGGATAAAAAAATTAACTTTGTTAATTGTATAGGCGTTAGGTCCATTGCTCATTTTCATCATTGACCATTATTTTTTACTTTTAATTTGTTTCTCATATATTTTCATCATTAATCTTGTCAATTGCACATAAATACCATCGTAGGCCATGATTTTTATTTTGAATTAATTTCTTTTTATTTCCACTGCTATATTTTTTTATTGTTTGAAAGGATAATAGATATTTAATTTACTACAATATATAATATTTGAAGTACGTTATATGAATAAAATATTTATTTTATTTTTTAAGCTCATTTTTTTATACATAATAACTAATTCATTGAAATTAACGTGTACAATTATACTGCATAATATTACACAATTAAATTAATATGATGTTGTAACAATAAAATAGTAAAAGCTTATTTATATGTTCAATTTATATGTCCGCAAAAGTTTTCACGGGTTTCACGCTAGTGAGAGAGGATAACATTTACAAACAGAGTAAAAACTATAGTGATGTAACGTGATTTGTTTTTTCGAGATAATTAATTTTAGCAATAAAATCCTAAAATTAATATTTAGAATTTACTTTGATGTTTTATTGTTGTTTAGGTATTTTAATTTATTTTAAAGTTAAAAAGACAAAATTTAATGCTTAATGCTACGAAATGCTTAAACCTTACTTTAATAAAAAAAAAACAAATAATCATGTGACATGCTCAAAGTCTTTTAATAAGGGAATGGTGTAAATGTGTGATGTGGTGTTTTTTTTTTTCTATATATTGTTTTCTTTTGTTGATAAATGACTTGTTGAGGTGGAGGTGGGTTGTGTAGATAATTGAAAAATGTTGATGTGACATTAAGATGGTGGTTAGTTTGCCTTTTTGTTATTATATATAGATTCAATTTATCATTCTCCTCTACCGCCCGTATTTCGCTGTTTAGAGCTTGAAGTTTGCGCATTTGCTGACTACATGAAGATTTACTGTTACTAGTATTTTTACTATTGATTTTTTTAATCATTATTTCTTATCATTTTTAAAATTGCATGCAGTATTTTTTTACATATTTTTTTGGTTTTAATTTTTATTATGAAAATGTATTTCACTGATCTACAATTATTATGAAATTGCATGCAGTGAATATATCGCCCGTTTATCATTTTTGTGGCGGCTTAAGAACAATCTTAGTAAATAGAAGAACAATCTCTTATGTTTTACTACATTTTGTCATAAGACCTACTCCCTCCCATTCTCAATAACCTTCCCCTTTCACTTTAACACAAAAACTAAGAAAACACACTACCCCACCATATAATTAAATTTGGACCATACAAATACACTACCCCACCATACAATTAAATTTGGACCACACAAACACTTACCAAAAAAGAAAATAGAGAAAGTATTGTAAATAGACGAAAATAAAAATGAGGAATGTTATTGAGAATAAGAGGGAGCATTATTTATATTGTTTATATAATATTAAGTGTAAATATAAATATTTCTAGGTTTGATGTCATATTTAATGTTTCATTTGTTTTTATGATATGTCATTATTTAATGTAAAATTATAATAGGATTTGATGTATTTTTAATTTGAGAAATGAAAATGTTAATGTTGTGAAATAGAAATGACCAGTCTTGTAATTAATTCTCAAATAGAACGTGGGGCTTAAATTGGGGAATGTAATTGTGTTTTTTGACTTTTTGACTTTCAACCACATGCTGACAACTCAGCACTATGGTCGTTCAATTAATAAATAGAGATTAGCAGTTGTATTAAAGATTCTTCTTAGTTATGAATAGTGCCCCAAAAGCAAACGTTTACAATCAAATGACACGAATGAAGTATGTGTTATGATCAACTTATCATGCATGCAAATATGAAGGCATAATATATATTAAAAGAAAAAGTTTTCCTTACAATGAGGTTAACGCTATAAGAACAACAACACTTGTTGTCTTAGGAATTTCTACTAGTCTTTAATGATCCTCCAAGCTCGATAGATTCCTAAGAAGAAAGCCTCCTCTTGGTTGCACCCTGTAAACCATAAAATTTAATACAGAAATAATAATATGGAAAACAAGAATTATTTTATAACTGAAAGATTGTGGGTTACAACTTTCGTAGGTCTCTTGATTCCATCGTAAGGGTCATGGTTTTGATAGTACTACGAGGGTCTTATCGACTTAATCTCGTAGGGAGATGATTGGGTCTTTTGTGACTTATTCCATCCTACCTTCAATTTGGTAGTAGGAGGATGAGGTCTTTTGACTTGTTACATCTGCTCTTTTAAACCCTAGACATGAGATATGTATTTATAGTTAGCTAGCTTATAGGCCAAGACAATATATATTAATATTCTATAGTATCTTAAGATATTATCACAATCTTTTTTGATAATTATCTCCTAAATACTAAATATACTATATAATAAATAGATACCAAAATAAAAAATTTTGGTGTCTACAAATGCCCCCTCGAGACTGGTTGTAGAAACTTTGATGTTGGCTGCAACTTTGTCTCGAAACTTGCTATTAAACTTGACCCTTGGAGAATAGAGATGAAGAGCGAAAATCGTCCCACCGAGCGTGCCAATTTGTAAACCATAAAATTTCATACCAAATTCAATAAATGTAACAGCTAATTTTGTATCGCAAAATAAATGTAACACAAAATAAGAGACAAAGTAATTTTTATTAATATCAGAAAGTTATGTGTACAATCTCTAATGTATCCTCTGATTCTAATATGCCATAAAGAGTACGTGTATGCTATCAGTAGAAGAAGCGCGATATAGTGTTTGAATGACACCTTTAGAGGTTGAATGCACTCTGTAGGAAGTGTCAATTTGTATTCTTGATAGGGTCACAGGGACTTGTTCTCTCTTGAATGTTGTATCTTGGGCAGGCGGCACAGTTTTGGTGTGCTTGTTGCTGCTTGCAGAGTTATCTTGTAGAGGGAATTTACAGAGCTTTTCTTCTCTCTATAATTTCTCTGGTTATGATTTTTTTCTCCTCAAATGAATGAGAACCACTGTATTTATAGTGGTTTAATTCTCCTTGGTGGACTTTTGTAGTCACATGCCCATTTATGGGATTTCTTGTAGACTTGACCCAAATTTGCTGATTTCTGGGTTTAGTGATCCGAATAGCTTCTTTTCTAATCCGAATCGACCCATATTTCTTTTATCGGGACAAAATAATTAAATTAAGTTAAAATTTGGTATTAACTCAAAGTAATTAATTTATTTTATTTATTCGGCACATTAATAAATTTTCCGTGCCTACAAATTGCCCCCTTGAGACGTTGTCACGTGCACTGTTTGAGTGTCTTGACGTGGCGAGGTCTCGATCCAGTTTTGTTTGCCTGACTTGAAAGTCAATGAACACCCTCACTTGTCACAAATGTACTTTGTATTTCTTGTGTTGTCACCCTGTCATTTTTTAGACTTAGCGGGTGACGCATTTTTTCTTGAAAGTTGACGAGCATCCTAATTTGTCACAAGGATAGCTCCATTTTACTTGACTTGGTAGTCATTGCGCACCCAAACTTATCGTAAAGATACCTTTTGCAACTTTTTTTGACGTCAACCTGTCATTATCTGACTTAGCGGATGACAATTTTGTTTGGCTTGAAAGTCATTGGGAGCCTATACTTGTCGTAAGTATGGTTCCTTTATTTTAAAATAAATTTGTCTTCTTGATAGACACCCAATTTTGAGGGTGCGTCTCAATTTAATTTCCGACTTGGGGGTCTGACCCATGTATATTTCACGCGAGTTGACAACAATAATAATTTGAAGCTTTGTTTACGTAGCTTCGAGAAAATTCCAACCAAGTGTGAATCAAAGATTCAATTTCAGCAACTTAAGCAAACACGGATCCCACAAGAACCCTTGCAGATTTGGAATCCCCTTCCTGTAAATGATATGGGTTCAAATGAACTCCACGACATTATCCTTTTTTACTTCCCGTAGTGTGATGGCTTCTGCCCATTTTGAGAAGTAGTCAATTCCGGCGAGAATGTACTTGTGCCCATTCGAGGCCTTAGGAATGAGTGGTCCTACAATGTCTAAACCCCAAGCTTCAAAGGCCCATGGAGAAACAGGAGGGTGTAATGGCTCTGGTGGTTGGTGTTTGAAGTTTGCGTAGAATTGACAAGGTTCGCACTCTTTCGCGAAGTCCATACAATCTTGCACCATGGTTGGCCAGTAATACCCCATTCTTTTTACTCGATCATGAAGTTTAGGCCCAGACTGATGCGCACCACAAATGCCAGAGTGAGCTTCATGCATTGCTTCACCAGCTTCATCTTTACTTAAACACCTTAACCATTGTCCAAAAAACGAACGTCTGTAGAGCGTGCCTTTGTAGTGAAGAAACTTTGGAGCGCGTCGACGTATCTCAACCTTGTGTCTAGGATCATCAGGTAGCTTTTGGTTGTCTAAGAAGTCAATGATAGGTTGACGCCAGTCATCTTCATCAGCTGTGTAGACGCATATCATGTTTGTTGTATCTACATTCTCTTCTTCTTCAAGCAATGACACTGCCCAACGATTGCAAACTGGAACTTGCATGGATTCTTCTGCCCCTAGTGCCAAAGTGGCTGCAAGGTTAGCAAGCGCGTCAGCCAACTTATTGGCACTCCTCAGTACATGGCCAATATTGATGGAGTCAAGTTGATTAAGAAATTGTACCGCATGTCGATGGTAGGGAATCAGATCTTCTTTTTTTACTTCATATTCATCAAGGACTTGGTTTATCACCAGTTGTGAGTCCCCATATATGTCCATATCCCTAAACCTATTTCGATTGCCATTTGAAGGCCAAGTATAAGAGCTTGGTATTCTGCCACGTTATTTGAACATAACTGAGTTAGCGCGAATGAGTATGGCATGACATAATTTTGTGGAGATATGAATACAACTCCAGCTCCGGCTCCCTCTCGCCTTGCAGCACCATCGAAATACATCTGCCAAGGAGGTACAACGTCTACATAGAATATTTCTTCACCTGGTAGATCGTCTGAAAGTTCCCCATCTGCTGGGACTGGGTGATCAGCAAAGAAGTCGGCAATGACTTGACCCTTCATAGTCTTTTGAGGTACGAACACTAGGTCATATTGTTTAAGTAATACTACCTATTTTGCAAGTCTACCAGATAAGACTGGTCTTGAGAGTATGTACTTGATGGGATCAGCTTTTGAGACTACATGTATAGTATGCGCTTCCATGTAGTGTCTTAACTTCTGGATGGCAAAGACCAATGCAAGACATATTTTCTCAATTGGAGAGTAATTCAAAGCAGCTCCAACCAAGGTACGACTCAAGTATTAGAGCGCCCTTTCCTTGCGATCTTCGATTTCTTTGGCACACATTGCCCCCAACGAGCGTTCTTGTGCGGCAATATATAAGACAAGTGGCTTTCCTGGAATTGGTGCCCCAAACACAGGTGTGCTGGCCAAATACTTCTTTATGCTGTCAAAAGCACTTTTGAATTTTTCATTCCATTGAAATAGAGCATCCTTTTTCATGAGATGACTGAATGGTTGGCAACGTCCAGCTAGGTTTGAGATGAACCTACGGATGTATGCTAGACGTCCTTGCAATCCGCGCAACTCCTTCAATGTCTTTGGTTCTGGCATTTCATTGATAGCTTTTATTTTTGTTTTGGTCAATTTCAATGCCTCTATGTGTGACCACAAACCCTAAGAACTTCCCAGATGTGACGCCGAACGCACACTTGTGTGGATTCATCTTAAGTTTATATTTTCTAAGTCTTTCGAAGATGGTTCGAAGGTCTTTGACATGGTCTTCTCTTTTCTTTGATTTGACCACAATGTCGTCAACATAACATTATATTGTTTTATGCAGCATGTCATCGAAGATCTTCTACAATGCTCGAAGATACCCTTTGGGGTTCGAAAGGTTGTTACTTCTTGATCTTCAGGTGCCAAATGTTTTTGATTGTTACCAGCAGTACAACCCATGAAGGAAAGTGCTTTGTGACATGTGGTTGCGTCAATCATCAACTCTGTAACTGGCAAAGGAAATTCGTCCTTAGGGCATGCATCATTAAGGTCTCTGAAGTCGACGCATATGCGTAGTTGCCCATTCTTCTTCCTAACTGGGACAATGTTTGCGAACCATGTAAGATATTTGACTTCACGAATAAAACCTACCTCTATGAGTTTGTTAACTTCTTTCTCGATTTCAGGTACGAGCTCTGGCCTGAAGCGACGTTGAGATTGCTTCTTGGGACTAATGCCTTTTTTTTTATTGCGAGACGATGGACTGCAATTTTTGGACTGAGTCCAGCCATTTCTTTGTAGCTCCAAGAAAATATGTCTTTGTATTCGACCAATAACTTGTAATACTCTTCTTCTTCCTCCTTAGTCAGCAGAGCACTAACATAAATTGGCCGAGTATCTTCAAGAGTCCCCAAGTTGAGTTCTTTTAATTCATCCACAGTCGATTGCCCCCCATCTTCAAGGGTTTCAGGAGCCTCATCTGCCTCCACCTCTTCATTGCCATCAGGTATCTCTTCTACCGTTATGTGGTATGAAGACGTCACAATTTCCGAGTTTTTCGGCTTCTTTGTGTCACATGGGCTTGAAGATGAGGAAACAGGTTCTTCAACATTTTTTGGTTCGCCAGTGAGAACTATTACGCGCCTTCTTGCTTTGAGCGGTTCATGCTGGATGATATCCACTACTCGCAAGTGCTTCATGCAAGAGGGCATTGCGCTTCTCAGATCGTCACTTAATCTTACTTCTTCATCATTTGGTTCAACCAAAGTTGAGAGAGAAGGACTTTTACTACCATCTTTCTTGTAGGCCCCTAGGCGATTGAAGACTGTGTTTGAAGGACGCCCTAAACGCTCACGTATTATGCCCTTCCTTTTCGTTTGTGGCGAAGGGTTTAATGATTCGGCCCTTACTCACACCCTGATTTCCCAGCCTAGCAAAAACAAAAGTGGGTTTGATTGAAGGACTCGGCCTTCCCACCCCTGTGAACGCAGAAGGGCGAGGTTTTCCTGCAGGTGGACTTATTCGATCGAAGACTGAAGATGGATTCGCCTTTTCTTCTCCTTCATTTTCTTCGACCTGTTCCGATGTGATGTGCTGAGAAGAGGCAGTGGTCCCTTTTCTACGAGCACCAATCTTCACAGGTGCCTCAGGAGACTTATATCCGAGCCCAGCCTTTGTCGCTATGAAGCTCCCCTCTTGTTTGAATAACTCTCGGTGCACTTTATTAAGACCATATGACTCTACTTCTATAACCTTGCCGAGAGGAGTTGGTTTTGTAAAGTCGTATCCAGCCTTTGCTAATAGCTTGTAAGCATTAGAATCAAATACTCCCTTGCTTTGCTCTTCTGAGGACTGGCCAGATGAACATACGAACCCACTTGAAAGAGGTCTCACGATCTTCGTTTGAAATGAACTTGGAAGAGGTGTGATGATTTTGGCCACCCATTCTTGTTTAACCACATTACTTATCTTTTTATCTTTAAACTCTGTCTATGATGTTGGACACTCTGCAAAAGGACTCTCGCCATCTTTGCGGCGGGACTTTGGGATGTAACGCAGTACTGGTGGTGTATTCTTCTGCGACAACTCTTGTTTTTTAAGTGACGCAACATGAGGAGTAGTTGTTTTGCTAGCCGTGTTAACTTTTGGCTCGACATTATTTTCTTTTACAGGATTTAAAGCTGCATCTTCTTTGATAATGTTCTTTTTTAACTTACCTCCTTTTCCAGTTGAGGAGATTGTGGTTGGCATGAACTCGCTTGGCGCACCATGCTCGTCGAAAAATTTTGCATCTGCGAAGAATGCGTCAACCTTGGAGAAAGGTTTGGAATCTTCGTCTATTTTTCTCTCACCACCACGATAATATTTCAAACATTGGTGGAGTGTTGAGGCAACAACCCCATTTTCATGTTTCCAAGGTCGCCCAAGTTGCAACTTAAATGATGTCTTAGCTTCAATAACATGGAAGAGTGTTTCAGAATAAAGATCACCCATGCATAGATTTACTCGGATCATACCAATCGCCTTTTCTCCATTCAAGTTGATGCCATGAATGATTCTTCGACTACTGGATAGTTCTTCCATCGTGATCCCCAATTCCTTCATAGTGGCTTTTGGCATTAGATTGACTCCTGAACCTCCATCTATCAAGATACGATTGACTTTGTGTCCTCGAATGTACCCTTACACATAAAGTGGCCTGTTGTGAGGCTTGGACCCAAGAAGCAAATCCTCATCTGAGAAGCTCAAGGCTGCGTTGCATGAGAGACAACCAGGTGATTGTTCGGCATGCTCAACCTTGTCTTTCATCTTTCCAGCATACAACTCTGGCTTCTCCAGTCCTTGAAGTATTAACTGATGCTTCTCTTTAGATAGGTGAAATATTTGTTTCCACCCCATGTTTGATGGAAGGGCATCAAGAGCTGCCACTACTTCATTGTCTTTTTGAAGATGAGATTGTTGTGACGATGACACATCATTGGTATCCCCTTCCTTTGTTTTTTCTTCATTATCACCACCTTCAGTTGTTGAGATGGTGCATACACTAACCTTGTTTAAGAGATCCTGCGGGAAGAACTCTTCTAAAGTAACTGGACTCAATGGTTCATCTTGCTCTAGCAGATGGATAGGCAAGACATGAGGTTTGATCATTGATTTAGACTTCTTTCTCCCCTTGGATTTGCGAGGCTTTGTCTTCTTTGATTGCCTTTTTTGGCGATGGATAGGTTACGCTGCTTGTTTTGTTTGTTTCCTTGGCTTCTTGCTTGTCACCACAGTCCATTCTTCACCATCATCATATTCATCTTTCTTATCTTATTTCCTATCTTGAGTACTTACGTTTGCTTTCAGTTGCGATGGAGGTAGTAATGATAATGACATGTTAATCCATAATTACACAGGTTCCAGGATTCCAAACTGCAACATACGCACGTACCATCCCTGATTCACAGTTGGCTCCTCAGGTTGGTCCAAGATTGTAGTAGTTTGTATTGCAGCTACTGTTTCATCTAAGTCAAGGATGATCTTCCCATCTCTAAAGAGATGCATGATCTTCTCCTTTAGCGTTATACAATTTTCAATAGGATGACTCACAAGTCTGTGGTAGCGACAATAGTTAGGGTCACTTGTCTTGTTAGCTTGCTCGGGTCGCTTGGACTCTCGCAGTTGCAAAACCTTTTTCTCCAGGAGATCATCCAGCATCCCTGACTAGTCTGAGTTAGGAAATGGATACTTCTTTGCTTGCAACTCCTTTAGGGTGGGCTTGTCCCATTGGTAGTTGTAAGAGAACGACTCCTTCTTCTTTTCGTACTTGGGCTTTGATGAAATTTTGACAGGGACGCTAGTCTCAACGACCATTGCCTCTTTTGTTGTTGACTTGGAGCCCTTATCAAATTTCTTGAATTCCTTCTTTTCAGTTGGTGGCTTGGAAAATGTTGATCGAGCTTTCCCACGCCCTTTCACTGTGATTTCCATGTCATGGGCGCGAGTCGCCAACTCTTGAAAGCTTCTTGGTTCGATCCCTTTCAAGATGTAGAGAAGGTCCCAATTCATGTCGTTGATACACATTTCAATAGATGACGTCTCACTTAAGCGATCATTGCACTCCAGACTTAGCGCGCACCATCTGTTGATGTAGTCGACTATAGGTTCGTCTTCCCAATGGGTTGTGTTTGTCAACTCACTCATACTGACGATGCGCCTGGTACTGTAGAATCTATTAAGGAATTCATCTTCCATGCGACCCATAGTTGTCAATTGACTCAGAGTCCAGATCCGTGTACCAGTCGAACGCGATCCCTTTAAGTGAACGCACAAACTGCTTCACCAGACGATCACCCTCAGTCCCAGCATTGTTACATGTCTCAACGAAGTGGGCGATGTGTTGCTTTGGATTCCCCTTCCCGTCGAACTGTTGAAAATTTGGAGGTTGATAGCCAGAAGGCATGCGCAAGTTGTCAATCCTCTTAGTATAAGGCTTGATGTAGCGTCCATTACCAGTTGAGCTGTCACCTAGTTGACTCTTGATGGTTTGGGCTATCAGCTCTTGTAGCTTCTTTTCACTGAAGGCACCAATATCGTTTTTAGGCTTTTCACTGTCATCCTCGTCATCATCCTTGTCGATATCACTGGGCTTGTCAGTGTCGCTATGAACGCTGTGACCCTTCATGTCATAAAGCTCCACAATTTCTTTCTGGAGGTCATCATCTTCTTATTCTTTTCTTCATTATCCTTCATCATCTTTTTTATGAGCTCATTCATGGTTTGAACCTGCTCCTCGAGATTAGAGCTACCTTCTATCACCATGACTGAAGCACTAGTAAGAGTAGAGGCATTTATCTTCTTTGGCGACGCCTTGGGTGTGCGAGGAGATGCCTTGTCGACGGCCTTAGCACTTTTAGACTCTTCAATTGAAGGAGTAGAGGAAGCAAGGAGAGCTGTTGCAGCAGCAGCTATAGAGGCGACAGAGAACTTGAGCGGCCTTGTAGGGACGCGTGCAGAGCGTAGGCTGGTAGCAGCAGCGTTGATAGAAGCCTTCTTTGCCATCCTTCTGGTACAGATGCCGACTGATTGCGCAACTGGGGAGGTAGCAGCAATGGGATTACCTTGAAGGGTAGATACGTAGGTCTTCTTGGAGGCACTGGAGGAGATGTTTTGCTAGAAGGACATATTCATGCAGTTGTAGATTTGATTGATACGGCAGTAGAAATGAGAGGTAGATATTTTCACGTCGAGTTCACCAAAATTTGTAACAGCTAATTTTGTATCGCAAAATAAATGTAACACAAAATAAGAGACAAAGTAATTTTTATTAATATCAGAAAATTATGTGTACAATCTCTAATGTATCCTCTGATTCTAATATGCCGTAAAGAGTACGCATATGCTATCTGTAGAAGAAGCGCGACGTAGTGTTTGAATGACACCTGTAGAGGTTGAATGCACTCAGTAGGAAGTGTCAATTTGTATTCTTGAGAGAGTCACAGGGACTTGTTCTCTCTTGAATGTTGTGTCTTGGGCAGGCGGCACAATTTTGGTGTGCTTGTTGACTGCTTGCAGAGGTATCTTGTAGAGGGAATTTACAGAGCTTTTCTTCTCTCTAGAATTTCTCTCTAGAATTTCTCTGGTTATGATTTTTTTCTTCTCAAATGAATGAGAACCACTGTATTTATAGTGGTTTAATTTTCCTTGGTGGACTTTTGTAGTCACATGCCCATTTATGGGCTTACTTGTAGACTTGGCCCAAGTTTGCTGATTTATGGGTTTAGTGATCCGAATAGCTTCTTTTCTACTCCGAATCGTCCCATATTTCTTTTATCGGGCCAAA
This sequence comes from Heliosperma pusillum, assembly GCA_022085475.1. Lineage (NCBI taxonomy): Eukaryota > Viridiplantae > Streptophyta > Magnoliopsida > Caryophyllales > Caryophyllaceae > Heliosperma > Heliosperma pusillum. Next base: position 89,236 of record JAIUZE010070948.1, read on the forward strand.
ATAATTAAATTAAGTTAAAATTTGGTATCAACTCAAAGTAATTAGTTTATTTTATTTATTCGGCACATTAATAAATTTTCCGTGCCTACACTCACACTTAATAACCCCAAAAATCCTATTAATTAGATAATTATAGAATCAACCCTGGAATAATATTAGTGATTTTACTACTTTAGTATTACTTGATGTATAGTATTATTTGTGAAATAATTTGAGATCTGATAAGGGTTGGAGGTGAAGTAAGATGAACAATTTTTTTTCTTCTTCTTGTATCCCGCCAAAAGGGAGCAACAATGACCAATTTTTGTCTTAAAAAATCTCCTACATAATGCTCATGCAAAGTGGGTATAAAATACAGCTGTTCAAAGTCGGGTTTGGGCCGGACGTGGACCGGGCCAAAGAGAGATATTTGCCCTTTAAGACTATAGTGGGCTGAATGGGCCGGAATAACGGGCAACATATCCTTGTCCTAACCCGCCATAATGTCCGCAAAAGTTTTCACGGGTTTCACGCTAGTGAGAGAGGATAACATTTACAAACAGAGTAAAAACTATAGTGATGTAACGTGATTTGTTTTTGCGAGATAATTCATTTTAGCAATAAAATCCTAAAATTAATATTTAGAATTTACTTTAATGTTTAATTGTTGTTTAGGTAGTTTAATTTATTTTAAAGTTAAAAGACAAAATTTAATGCTTAATGCTACGAAATGCTTAAACCTTACATTAAAAAAAAAAACAAATAATCATGTGACATGCTGAAAGTCTTTTAATAAGGGAATGGTGTAAATGTGTGATGTGGTGCTTTTTTTTTTCTTTATATTGTTTTTTTTGTTATTAAATGACTTGTTGAGGTGGAGGTGGGTTGTGTAGATAGTTGAAAAATGTTAATGTGACATTAAGATGGTGGTTAGTTTGCCTTCTTATATAGATTCAATTTATCATTCTCCTCTACCGCCCGTATTTCGCTGTTTAGAGCTTGAAGTTTGCGCATTTGCTGACTACATGAAGATTTACTGTTTCTAGTATTTTTACTATTGATTTTTTTAATCATTATTTCTTATCATTTTTAAAATTGCATGCAGTATTTTTTTACAGTGTTTTTTTGGTTTTAATTTTTATTATGAAAATGTATTTCACTGATCTACAATTATTATGAAATTGCATGCAGTGAATATATCGCCTGTTTATCATTTTTGTGGCGGCTTAAGTGTATGAATATAATGATCAAGTAAATAAATTCTTTATGGTTGGCTCAATATCCAGATTTGAGGATATTTAATTCGGTACTATATATATTGAAAATTAATCTTAATAAATAGAAGAACAATCTCTTACTACATTTTGTCATAAGACCTACTCCCTCCCATTCTCAATAACCTTCCCCTTTCACTTTAACAAAAAAATTAAGAAAACACACTACCCCACCATATAATTAAATTTGGACCATACAAATACATTATCCCACCATACAATTAAATTTGGACCACACAAACACTTACCAAAAAAGGAAAT
>JAIUZE010070949.1:0-10145 GCA_022085475.1 Heliosperma pusillum
GGGGGGGGGGGGGGGGGGGTTTGCTTGGGGTTAACGCACAAAATGTGGTTAGGAAACTTAGTTATGGTTTAGAGTTAATGGCCAAGCGGGTTTAGGTCGATTTGAAGGAGTTTGGAGCAGGTTTTGGGCTGCAAAAACAGGGAAGGGACTGCTGTTGTGGGCTCGTTCGAGGGTTTTTTGGGTTTTTTTATAGATAATGAGGGGTTTTAACCAGGGGCTAAGTAGGGTACAAGATGGGTCGATATCAGAACCGTCTTAAAATGTGCTCACAAGACCGTCTTCAAAATAGCTTTAAAATCAAGCTAGAAAAATCGCTCTCAAACTTAGTTTTAAAACAAAATGAGACCATAAATAATCTTAATTCAAGCTTAACAATGTGAAATTATTTGATTAAAAATCAATTTGTGAAATATTCCTTTCTTTAAAATTTTTTTTTTTTAAGTTATTTTTGAAATAAACTTTTAAATTAATTTCAAATAAATAAAAAATTAAAATTATTATTAAAATTATTCAAAATAATAGAAACTTTATTACGTTTTTCTATGTAGGACCCCTAAGTTTTTGATTTTTCTACCTTGAACCCTCACTTTTTGAAACTTATATGATGTACCCCTAAACTTTATTAGTAACTCCACAGTATAAACCAAATGTGAAAATTCCGTTAGTTTAACTAGGTTAGGTGATGAGGTGGCAGTTAAATCAATGTAAAGTAACATTTATTAACCTTAATTTTTTTTATTCAACCTCTATCAAACAAGAAACAAACATCTTCACAAGCTCTACATTTCCCCACCATCCATCATTGCCACCAGTCTTACACTCTCCATTTTAAACCTTCATTGCTTTACCACACCACCACTAATCAGTTTATTCGACCACAAAAAAAAAAACCCTCTGAATCAATCACCATCTTCAAATATACCATCACGCTCATTATCGCTTATTATCCATAGCTCATGCTCGTCGATGCTCTCTATTGGCTGTCCTCAAATAACAAACACTAATAAGCAAATGTAAGATTATCCCAAATCGATTTTCCATTAAATATGTTCCTAGTTGGGTAGAATTTGGCTGATTGTTTTGTACAATTAAGAGAGAAATTAACATTAACCTTCATCAAAATTTAGGTGTAAAATAACTATCAATGTAAAACATTATCAATAGAAAATGTGAAAATGGACTCTAGAGAGAGAGTGAAAGAGAGGAAGATGATGACAAGAAATGAAAAAGTGACTCTTTCTCCTTCAAACTCAGGGAATAAATTAACAGTAAAATCTACAAAACTTTCACCAAAAATCGTGTGTTTACAGAATAAATTTGTGGAAATATCTACCATTCGAGAAGTCGCTCATCCTAATGTAGAGAAGCAAGGAAAAATCAAGAGTGTTACAAAAATTGTGGGACTTGCTCCCTTTGACTTGAAGAGCCTTACCCAGGAAGATGATGTCAACTGGAAAATCCAACAGGGAAAGAAGAAAAGGCTTGCAGTTATTGAGGAGAAACCCAGTGATTTATTGCGTTTTACAGAGGAAGATGTAAAGGAGAAGTTAGAATATTGGAAAAACTCAGTCTACTGTTTCATCTTAGGAGCCAGCCTTCCAATGGAAATTGTCGAAGAATTTATCAGGAGGATTTGGGCCAAGCATGACATTGACAAGGTGTCTTTCGTCCCAAATGGAGTTTTCTTGGTACGGTTTAAATATCAGCTGAACTAAGAAGCTATTTTAAAGCATTGTCATTTCTTATTCGACAATAAGCCACTTATTGTTCGTCGATGTAGTGAAAAGGTGGAGCTCATTAAGGAGGATATCAAGGCCGTTCTTGTCTGTGTACATGTTATGAATTTACCTTTGAAGTTCTGGGGTAAGTGTCTTCCTAAATTAGCTTGTTTATTGGGCAATTTTATTACTTGTGATACATGTACTAAGCAAAAACCTAGGTTGGGCTTTGCTAGAGTCATGATCGCAGTTCTTGTTTAGGCAAGCATGCTCGTGGTACAATTCAATTTGTGGATGACGATGGATTGATTGTAACTATCGGTGTGGAAGCAGAATGGAAACCTATCCTATGTACCTTTTGTAAAGGTGTACGCCATGAAACTACTAATTGTATGAAATTGGTAGTTTAGGCGCAGGTAACTGTGGGGAAGAAGGAATAGAGACCTAAGACTCAGCCTAAACCCGTTTCCCATCCTAATGTGATCCATATGAAGAAGGCTATGACTATCTCTAGCACACCTTGTGAGAAACATGCCAATATGGCGGTATCTAGCTAGGACTAAGGAAGGATCATACAAAATGTCTAGCACTCCTGCTAAACCTATTGTAAGAATGAATAGACAAGAATTGGTGGATGGTGGCAAAGCTCTTCTCATTTTGGCACTTACACATTTCTAGAAGTACTAAACAATCTGACACCAAAGGTAGGAATTGGTGTGAATGGTATTGCTATTACTCCCAATAGGGGTAATGCATAACTTTGGGTTCTAGAATATTAGGGGAATGAACAACCTATCTAAGCAAAAAAGCATCAAGTGGTTTCTTCATTACTATCAAATAGCTTTGTTTGGTCTCCTTGAGACTAAGGTTAAGCTCGAGTCTCTAAATACAGTAAGGAATAATGTGTGTGAGGGATAGAGTTTGTCTACAAAAACTCATTGCCATAAGGGTGGAAGAATTTGGATATTATGTAATACAAGTTTATTTACTATTAATTTTGTGGATTACAATGCTCAATTAATTCATAAGTATGTGACTGAGGAAGTTCCTGGCTCTAATTTTTGGTTAACCATGGTTTATGCTTTCAATGGACTGTATGAAAGGAAGCCATTGTAGGACTGTGTTTACAAATATATTATGTCCATTTATGAACCTTGGCTAATGTGTGGCGATTTTAATATTGTGTTAGCACCTACTGAAAGATTGGGAGGCACTAGTATTGTGGAGGAAATTGAGGATTTTCGGGACTGCATATTGTGGATTGACCGATTATTGTGCTGCTATAGGGTCCTTATATAGATGGAGCACAAACATGAACCTACTACTTGAGTTTTTAGTGGGCTGGATAGAGTACTGGTAAATCAAGAGTAGTTGAGTACCCATAGGGATATGTATGCTCATTTTTACCGTGAAGACATTTTTTTTTATCATACCCCTTGTGTGATTCAAAATAGAGTGACCTACTCAACTAAAGGGACAAGTTTCAAGTATCTCAACATGTGGAGTGCATAACCAGATTTTAAGCAAAATGTTGAGGCATTTTGGGATACAGAGTGTAGAGGTACAAAAATATACATACTGGTTATGAGATTAAAACTACTAAAGAAGCCTCTTAAGATTATGAATGAAGGCAAGTTTTTGATGAAATTGAAAACAACTCAATTAGGGCATGGAAATTGCTTGATTATATTCAAGGAAAGCTTAGAGATGACCCTCTGAATGCTGAGTTAATTAATTAGGAGATTGAAGCTGCCAAGACTTATACTCAGTTGAATAAAGCCTGTGACAATTTATTGATGCAAAAATCTAAGGCAGTCTGGGTAGATAAGGGAGATGATAATACCAAATACTTTAATAGTGTAACCAAAGGGAAACAAACTAGGAATAAAGTCGTAAGAATTGAAGATATGATGGAGAATAAGTGTTTAGAGCCTGAACAAATCCAGAGTGCTTTCAATTCTTAGAATTTTATGAACATATGTTAGGAACTTCAAATACAACGGTGAAGGTTAATGAACATGTGGTGCAGCAGGGCAATGTGTGTACCCATGAGCATTGGCAGACCCTTCTATCTCCTGTCAGTCTGGAGGAAGTCAGACAAGTCATGTTCTCTATCCCTAATCATAAGGCGCCATGACCTGATGGCTATACCAGTGCGTTTTTTAAATATGCATGGGGGTATTGGGGCAAGAGTGTGGGTGATGCTGTGGTGGATTTTTTTACCACTGGGAAACTCCTAAAACAAATACATCATACTATCATCACCTTAATTCCAAAACGTGAGAGGCCAACTAATGTAACTCAATTTAGACCCATCTCATGTTGTAATGTGGTTTATAAGTGCATTTCTAAGGTCTTATGCACAAGGTTGGCCAAAATTCTCCCTGATATTATTAGCATGAATCAAGGGGGGTTCATTCATGGGAGGATTATTGTGGAGAAAATCCTAATATGCCAAGACATTGTTAGACTTTACAATAGGAAAGCTATATCTCCCAGATTCCTGCTCAAAGTGGATTTAAAGAAAGCTTATGACTCTGTCAGTTGGGTTTTCATTAAGGAAATGTTAATGGCTCAAATTTCTTGCACACTTTATTAGCCTCGTTATGGAGTGTGTGGAGACTGCCTCCTATACCTTTAGTGTCAATGGTGATGAATTTGGGTTTTTTTAAGGAAAGAAAGGCTTAAGATAGGGAGATCCACTATCTCCTCTTCTCTTTACCATTGCGATGGAGTATCCTAGTAGAATATTGGCCTTTGTAATCTCTACTATTCCCTTTAAATATCATCCCATGTGTGGTCAATTGAAGCTTTCTCATTTAATGTTTACTGATGATCTCCATTTATTTAGCAAAGGGGATACTACTTCAATTATGATCCTCCTAAGGGCCATTGCATCTTTCTCCAAGGCTACTGGACTCCAAATGAATAATAATAAGACTAATGCCTTTTTTCAAAGGAGTAGCGAGGACAGTGAAAGAGGATATCTTGCTCATTTCTGGGTTTACATAAGGCCAGCTTCCTTTTACCTATCTGGGCATATCTATTACTGAATATAGACTTGGAAAGAAAGACTGTAGCATTTTGGATGATAAATTGGTAAGGAGAATTACTGGGTTTTGTTCTAGGAAACTATCTTATCAAGGTAGATTGATTTTAATTAATTCTGTTTTAACTTCCATCTACTCTTACTGGGCTAATAGCTTTGTCATACCCAAGACTGTGCTGAAAAGGGTACATAGTGTGGGAAATATCGGTATATTTCGTCATTAATTTACGGATTATAACGAAACTATAGTATATGAATTACGAGTCATAAATGAATTGCATAATATAAAATTATTGGAATTTAGAATTAACCTTCGGTCCTAGAAAATTTGGTCTATGAACAATATCGAAATCGATATTCTCTTAATTGTTGCACCCAAGATGCTCCGAGATATGCCTTGCTTGTGCTAGAATTTTAGAGAAAAGTTACTGCTAATTTTTCTTTTGTGTGATGATGAATGATAGAGAGAGTTAGAGAGAAAAATATGAATTTTTCTTTTGTTCTTCTTGCTCTATTCGGCCGTTCCACTAGTGTAGTAAAAGAATGAGTCTCTCCTCTTTTTACTCCTCTTGTCATTAGGGTTTTGACCTAGTTACCATAAGAGAATAATACGAGATCTTTTCTCATATTTTCATCTTTTATTAACCGAAAAATAAGAGAAGAAAAAGACTATTTTTTTTCCTTCCTTTTTCGGTTATATTAGCATGTAATATAATATATATGTGAACTATAAATATCCGTATATTTATAATTTTCTAATTAAATATAACATATTATGTTTAATTACGAATTAACATTTTAATTCGTTTAAGCTTATATTATATACATTGATTAATTATAACGGTTTATATTCAATTACGAATTACATTTAATTCGTCTAAGCTAATATTATTTAATCGTCATTAAATAATCGTATCATCATTACATTGACTAACCTTTTAGTCATATACATCGACTAACCTTTTAGTCATATAATAAGGCATCAATATGATTATATTATTCATATAATCACATCTCTCAGACACATCCTTTAGGTGTGACTTTTAGGAACCAGTTGATCACCGCCATTAAAATGACAATAACGTCAAACTCCTAGCAAGCCAACCGTTATCGATAAACGTTAATCAACTGATTACAATACAAATTATACCCTGTGAACCTACAGAGATTTATTTATGTTATTGCACTAACTGTGGAGGACACTGGCTCCAACAATCTCCCACTTGTCCGTACAAGTGTATGTGCGATAACCGATTCTCATATCCATAATAAATTTCTCCCACTCAATGTAAAACAATTTGCAAAGTTCATATTTACAAAGGTCGCATTTTACAAGCGATCAGTATCAAGAGTGGTTTTCCCGACTAGAGAGTAACTTAACTGATAAACGAATCATTATTCGAGCATGGCCATGCATTTCAGTTACAACTCCTCGATTGGCCCTGAGAAATAACAAAACCTGATAAAGGTTGGATATTTTCCTCAACTCGAATCCTGCAGATACAAGCACAGTATGAAATGACCCAGTAAAAATCTACTTAGCCTCCTGTTACGGTCGACCATGAGAAAGAAACCAAAGTCACCCAAAAAAACCGCCTTAATCTCAAGAGACAGTCGATAGTCAAAAGAATCGACTCTTAGGAACACAATGGACGTCCTATCCACGACCTGGCACCAAATGTTCTGAAACATTTAGGACTCCATAACGTTGTCACGATGTCCTACGAGGTATCTTTATAACTCGTATCTGTGATCGATCAGTCAACCGTTTGACTTATGGCTCGTTGAACCCACCATCAATAAACTTCACAGTATAATTGCCAGAGTTATCAGCTCATGTAGGCGATTACGGACCAAAACAATTATAATGTAATTCAGTTCACTTTGTGGCGTTCAATGATGTCGTACAATCCACATGAAAAACAAAATATGAAACAATACGATGATTTTATAAATAGTGTATGAAAAAGATACATTTATCTAATTCACATAAAAAAGCTACTACAACTCAGGAACACGTTTAATTCCCATGGAAATAACGTGCCCTTCATGCTTATCATATTTTAACGGTTTAGTGAGAGGGTCCGCGATAATGTCATCCGAAGCAATCTTGTCAATCCCTATCTCCTTTTGCTCCACGTAATCTCGGATCATGTGAGCCTCCGAAGTACATGTCTAGACTTGTTGTTGGACTTAGGCTCCATAGCAAGGAAGATGGCACCTCTATTATCACAATAGATGGTTATAGGGTCATTCAAACTAGGAACTACGGTTAGTCCTTGTAAGAACTGACGCATCCATATAGCTTCCTTTGCAGCTTCTGAAGCGGCATAGTACTCGGACTCAGTTGTAGAATATGCTATAACACTCTGTTTGGAGCTTTTCCAACTGACCGCATCGCCATTAAGAGTAAAGACGAATCCAGACTGAGATTTCGAGTCATCTCGATATGTTTGGAAGCTAGCATCTGCGTAACCGATTGCGCATAGCTCAGTGTCTCCTCCATAAGTCAATACCCAATCCTTAGTCCTTCGTAAATACTTAAGGATGTTTTTGACAGCCATCCAGTGTGTTTCACCTGGATTGCCTTGGTACCGACTCGCCATACTCAATGCATTTGCCACGTGTAACAACCCGAAAAGTACCCAATTTTTCTAGTAAAATTTGTTAAGGATACTTTTCAGCAAGGTTAAGTTTTTAAAATAGAATTTATTGTTTCGAGTCGTATTTTGAAATTCCGAGTTCGTATTTGGAATTTCTGAGAGATTTCATGAAAATCCCGTTTTTTAGTCATCTTTGACTTTTCTTGACTTTTAAGTCGTCTTTGACTTTTCTTGACTTTTTAAAGTCGTCATTGACTTTTCTTGACTTTTAAGTCGTCATAAACTTTTCTTGACTTTTAAGTCATCTTTGACTTTTCTTGACTTTTAAGTCGACTTTGACTTTCGTTGACTTTTCCCGACTCGCCTTGTAAGTTTGAAGACCGAAATTTTATTTAAAAAAATAATATTTTTAATTTATTTTTATTTAGATTTATTAGAATTTATGATAATTTAATAAAATTATTTTGAATTTATTCGGAATTTATAATAAGGTTTTACGGTTTAAACCCGGCATCATTTAACTATTCCCGAGTCATCGTAAATCCCGAAACAAACCCGAAACCCGACTTTGGCATGAGTCACACGCCCATGTCACCTTTTTCCACTCACTTTAGATATTTTGAATTAATATGATTAAACTAATAATAATATCTAAGATATTTATTACTTTATCGATCCGTCAACGAAAATTACGCAAACCGTTTACAAAACAGACCCGATTCTTCACCAAGCCACACGGCTCTTTGCCCTCTAATAGAGCTTGATATTTTCCTTTCTTTTCATTAATATAACATAATATCTAGATATTTGATTTAATTAACTTAATATCTAATTAATTACCGTAATATAATTATTAAACCCGAGTCAATTCCGTAACAACAATTTCAAAACCCGACTCCATATTTCTTCTATATTTACACGACCCTCACTCACCATTACTCACTAACAACTTTTCATTTTACAATAAATCAAATTAAGATCTAATTAACACTTTCTTTAATCGTTCTTCATCGTTCTTCGTCGTTCTTCATTGTTCTTCGTCGTTCTTGAGCAAAATCATCATAAAACCTTCATTTCTTAATTAAATCCGTCCTAACTTCTATTTCTAGAATCTCCTCCTCGCTCTCCATCTTCTAGTACGGTTTATTTTCAATTCCGTCAAAATCGTTTTCAACATTTAATTATGGAAAATCAAGTTTAAATTCTAATAATGTTTTTCTTGTCATTTCTTATAGGGGAAGATTTTGAAGACGAGTTTGGTGACTCGTATATATTAGGGGAAGATTAGAAGACGGGTTTCTTAGTTCCTAGTTCTTATATTTTGGTGCTACTTGATTTTGTGCTAGCTAATGTAACGATTCCGAGTTACTCGACGAATCAATGTTACATACTTTAGTTGTTGTTTATGATTTACGGTTTTTAAGTAGTAACATGATAGGTGGTTATGATTATCATGTTGTATGAATTTATGACATGTTTTAGTGTTCTTGATAAATTTGGATGATGTTCATAATCATGATTTTTGTATGGATGGTTGTTAAAATGGTTGTTTGTTAATTAATACAAGTTGGAAATATTTTGGTGTTGGTTGTTGGTAGAACCGTGTATGGGGCTGTTTAGGGGGGGGGGGCTGGAAACCGGACCCAAACCAGGCGGTTCAGCTCAGTTCAGGCCGGTCCAGGCCAGTTCAAACCCGGTCTGGATTGGTCCGTGTATGGGTCAATTGCTTTTTGTCGATACTTGATTGTTTTGTTGTTGTTTTGACGGGTTTTAAATATGTTAAGCATGCGGGAAATATTAAGAAACGGTTCTTAGAAATGAGGAACAAAACCGGTCCAAAAATGAACCGTGGGTCCCCTTGGACTTGTGACGGTTTTTGAGTATTGTTATTTTATCGTGTTTTGTAATATTTAGCAAGTGGGAAATTTTAATAAGTAAATTATTTAATTAAAAGGATTCCAATATATTATTATTTCTCACATGTTAGAAATTATAATACATGATTGTAGTTTAATTTTATATCCTTTAAGTCAAGCGGGTTTTTGGTAAGAATTGATAATTCACATGTTAGAAATAGAATGAAATAACATGAAATGAATGTGATATTCTTATGTTCAAGCCTCGATGGCTAAGACTCTGTTTCTAGCCGGTTTGGCCAAACGGGTTTGGTCAAACTAAGATCTAGTCAGCCACGTTTTGACTGATGACCCGTCGCGGGACTCGGGTCGGGGATTTGTCTTCAGGTAAGGTTTTATTTAATGAATGAATGAATGAGCCTTAGTAGATATGAGGCGATATGATATTTGAATATGATTTATATGCAATTAGTCACATGATAGGAAGTTTTTCCCGTGACGGTTTAATTGTATGATATATGTCGTGTTGACTAAGTACCCATAGAGAATTATGAGTATATGGCTTCTTGACCATTCTAATTCTAATGAGTATCTGGACCATTGACATTGATAGGCCGTACTATCTGTAACGAGTAATAGTTAAGGTGGTTGATAGCTTTTGTGTTCACGGCTTGGTGGATTCCAAGTTCGGGGCATGGCTGCCGTATTGATTCCACTTTGGGAATGGAGCCAGCTTTAGTACTAGCCAACCCTTTGGTGGATCTCCTTAGGGGTACTCATGTGATTGTATCATGGGTCTTGGATGCGATGGATCTTCGCCTTTCTCTAGGTCTGCGCAGTCTAGGTTTAGGGTAGAGTGGTATCTTGGCCATGTTATTAGGGTAACCTCTGAGCTAAGATATGTGCTTTGGATCTGGGC
>JAIUZE010070949.1:10165-69669 GCA_022085475.1 Heliosperma pusillum
TGTTATAAGTTGGAATAAATAACATGAATTGAATATGATGATTCTTGTTCAAGCCGAGATGACTAAGACTCTGTTTCTAGCCGGTTTGACCAAACGGGTTTGGTCAAACTACGATCTAGTCAGCCCCGTTTTGACTGATGACCCGTCGCGGGACTCGGGTCGGGGATTTGTCTTCAGGTAAGGTTTTATTTAATGAATGATTGAATGAGCCTTAGTAGATATGAGGCGATATGATATTTGAATATGATTTTTATGCAATTAGTCACATGATAGGAAGTTTTTTCCCGTGACTGTTTTATTGTATGATATGTGTCGTGTTGACTAAGTACCCATAGAGAATTATGAGTATATGGCGTCTTGACCATTCTAATTCTAAATGAGTATCTTGGACCATGACATGGATATGCCTTACTATCTTTAACGAGTATATAGTTCACTGCTTGATAGCTTTTGTGTTCCGGCCTGGGGGGTTTATCTCCAAGCTGGAGCATGGCTGCCTAATTGCTTCCACTTTGGGAATGGAGCCAGCTTAAGTACTAGCCATCTCTGCTTAGGGGGTCGCCTAGTAGAGTTTCTCATGTACTGTTGGTCATGGGACGGGGAATGGAATAGCTGTTGTCGCTAGGTCTGATCAGTCTAGGACTTGGATGTTTTCCTACCTTGTGGTATAGCCTCGAGTTACAGAAGTCTTCTATCGATGGTCCTAAGAACTTATGCCTGTTTGTAGAAGTATTGGTCTTTCATGTTTGTATGATTCTATGAGTTTTAGAAGGTGAGATTCAAGCCGGCTAAGATTGATAGAGTTTGGATTCCCGATTGTTAACTGATTCACATGATTACGTGTTGATTAGGGTTTGAGTGTATCAGGGCCATGTTACATGGTAACCGCTGAGCCAGCATACCAGCTTCCCTACCTCGTGTTATATTTTATTATCGGATTCACATGATAGCTTTCATATGATAGTTTATATGTTAGTTAATTGTTTCATAACATGAAAAGCATATCATATATGTTAAGGTTTTGTATTTTCCATATACATTGCTTTTATGTTATTCATGTTTTATTAAACTCGACATTTCGTGGCTAGGAGAACTCGGAGTTACTCCCCACTGACTGTGGCTTCCGTGTTTATATTTAATGCGGTTGGCAGGTTTGTGATGCATACTTGGGTACATTGACGAGCTAGCGAGCGAAGTATTTACCTTGGACATATATTCGGTTCTTAGGATTGTATATTATTATACACTCTTTTATTTCTGTATTTATACGGGAGATATGTCTCCCGTTTCAGATACTTTTTATGTATAATATTATTTCCTTTTTGTTATGAACCTTTTTATTTAAGACACCTTTTTATGATGAATATATTTAATAGTAGGTTCCGGTTTTAAAATGTACCGATTTTCACTAAAGTGAACATATTAGAAACGTATTCTCATCTTTTATTTATTTAAACTACTTGTTTATTTTTCCGCAAATTTGAGGGTGTCACAGTTGGTATCAGAGCATTTTCGCTCCCGACGCACGTTTGTGTACCCTAGTATAAATAACTTGACCTTAATAAAATAATAAACTTGTGAGATAGAATGGTAGGATGGGTAGATTAGGATTTATGTTGTAGTCTCTTTGTGCTTGCTAAATGATAAGTACTAATCTGTGTTTTCTTTTGCAAGATGCCTCCGAGAATTGACAACACGATCTTAGCAGCTCTTACTGTTATTATTCAGAATCAGCAAAATCAACAAATCAACAAGCGAATCCTATTCCTAATCCTCCTCCCGACCGTGAGAGACACGGGAGTTATACATGGGTTGCTTCACAACTATCTAGGAGCCAAGCCAAAACCTATGGTGGTGAAGTAGATCCCATTCAGCTTTCGGGGTGGATACGTGAAATGGAGAAGAACTTTTCTCTATATGATGTTCTGGATGCGGATAAAGTCCGTCTTGCTTCCCACTTCTTAGTGAAGGAAGCTGATCAGTGGTGGTCACTTACTGGCCCTACTTCTAAGTTGGAACCTGATTTCGGGTGGACTCGTTTCCGTGAGCTATTGGAGGCGAGGTTCTACCCGGATGAATTGAGACAGCAGAAACTGAAAGAATTCGTGGACTTCAAACAGGGAATTCTTTCGGTTCAGGAGTTCACAACCAAGTTCAATGAGTTGGCTCATTATGCCACTCGGCTTATTAAAGTGGAGGAAGACAAGGCATTCTTTTACCTGGGAAAACTTTCTCCTCAGGTGAAGGGCAAGATCAGTAGGGGTTCTACTTCTTTTGTCTCTATCTACAATGATGCTATTTGGGCAGAGAGTTCTATTCGGGAGATTGCCGACGAGGCTCGTTCCTCTTATGTTGCTCCTAATGCTTATGGCAAGAGACCGTTGTATCCTACTTCTCGACCTTCCTTTTCTCCCTCTTTCTCAAACAAGAGGAGGAACTTTCAGAGTGGACAAGCAACTCGAAGTAACCGTCCATTCATTCCGAGCAACAACAACGATCTTAAGGGTCGTACCTGTTTTATATGCAAGATGCCTATGCATCCCGGTATTGGCTGTTTCAACAAGCCACTTGTGTGCTTTAATTGTCAGAAACCGGGACACAAGTTTAATGAATGTCCTGATAAGAAGAAGACAACTTCTACACCAGTTCCTTCTGGGAGACCTAAGGGTCGAATTTTTATCATGAGCCGCGCTGAGGCCGATGCTCAACCAGACATTGTGACTGGTATGTTCTCAATTTATGAATTACCATGTTTAATTTTATTTGATACGGGAGCTTCTTTGTCCTTTATTTCGATGAGACTATCCGATAAATTACCTCTCAAAGCTTCAGTTGGAGAAAGTACTCCTATATCTTTACCGTCCGGAGATGTATTTTCATGCTCTTATCTTCATTCGGACATTCCTATATCAATAAACGGATCTACTTTTCCGGCTAATCTTCTTCGGTTTCCTCTTGAAGAGTTTGATATCATTCTGGGTATGGATTGGTTATCCACTTATCATGCTCGATTTGAATGCCGTGACCAGAAGATTATTCTCAAAAGTCCTTTAGGTACCCGTGTATCCTATCAAGGGGTTCGAAAACAGTCCACTGTGAAACTTATTTCGGCTATGAAGATGGTAAAAGTAATCAAGAAGGGTTACAAAGCTTTCTTAGGTGTTGTAACTACTTCTACCACTTCGTCTTTACCTTCATTGGAAGATGTGCGAATTGTTCAAGAGTTTCCAGATGTATTTCCCGATGAATTACCCGGGATTCCTCCTGAAAGAGATGTTGAATTTTCCATTGATCTAGTTCCTGGAACTGGACCAATTGCTAAAGCTCCTTATCGTATGGCTCCTTCCGAGTTGAAAGAGTTGAGAATCCAACTTGATGATTTGATTGAGAAAGGCTTCATTAGGCCTAGTGCATCTCCTTGGGGTGCGCCCGTGCTCTTTGTCAAAAAGAAAGACGGTTCTATGCGACTGTGCATTGATTATCGTGAGTTGAACCGTGTCACAATCAAAAATAAATATCCACTTCCGCGTATTGATGATCTCTTTGACCAGTTACGTGGTGCTTCAACTTTTTCAAAGATTGATCTTAGATCGGTTATCATCAAATTCCCGTTCGTGAAGCAGATATTCCCAAGACTGCTTTTAGCTCGAGGTATGGTCATTTCGAATTTAAAGTGATGCCATTCGGTTTGACTAACGCTCCAGCAATATTCATGGATCAGATGAATCGTACCTTCAGAGAGTACCTCGATAAATGTGTTGTGGTATTCATTGATGATATTTTGATCTTTTCTAAATCTAAGGAAGAACATGTTGATCACCTCCGAACCATTTTGGAAGTTCTTCGACGTCAAAAATGGTACGCTAAGTTCTCCAAATGTGAATTCTGGTTGCCCGAGGTATCTTTCCTTGGTCATGTCATTTCAAAAGACGGTGTTATGGTCGATCCAGCTAAGATTGAGGCCGTGGTGGAATGGAAGAGTCCAAAAAATGTGTCCGAGATTCGGAGTTTCCTTGGTTTAGCGGGTTATTACCGTCGGTTTGTGAAAGATTTCTCTAAATTAGCAAGACCGATGACTTAATTGCTAAGGAAGGAAGCAAAGTATATCTGGACCGATGAATGTGAAAATGCCTTCTTGGAATTAAAGAAGAGATTGACTACCGCACCGGTGTTGACTTTACCGGATGATGAAGCTGATTATGATGTCTATTGTGATGCTTCTAAGCATGGTTTGGGATGTGTCTTAATGCAGAATAGAAAAGTCATTGCATCTGCTTCTCGACAACTCAGGGTTCATGAAGTGAACTACCCGACTCATGATCTTGAGTTAGCAGCTGTGGTGCATGCATTGAAAACTTGGAGACACTATCTTATTGGGGTTCATTGTCGAATCTATACCGATCATAAAAGCTTGAGGTGCATCTTTACTCAGAAGGAGTTGAATATGAGGCAGAGAAGATGGTTAGAGTTAGTGAATGATTATGATGCCGAGTTGATTTACCACGAAAGAAAGGCAAATGTTGTGGCAGATGCATTGAGTAGAAAGACTAGTCATTCATTAAATGCTCTAAGTACTTTACCCGATGAACTGGTAACAGAATTTCAGAAGCTTAAGATACAGTTTGTTGGGAAAGGATTCGATTATCTTGGTGCTTTGACTGCGGAACCTGATTTTTATCGAGAGATTCGTACTTGTTTACCGGAGGATGCTACTTTCATCGCCATACGAGCAAAAATACTACTTGGACAAGCTAAGGATTGTGTGGTGGATAATGATGGCTACCTTCGTTACCATGGTAGAATGTATGTTCCGAGAAGTGCCGAGTTGAGAAATAGAATACTTGATGAAGCTCACCTTTCTCCTTATTCTATTCATCCTGGCGGTGACAAAATGTATAAAGATTTGAGACCACAGTTTTGGTGGCCTAGGATGAAGATTGAAGTAAAGGAGTATGTTGTAAATGTCTTACCTTGTCAGAAGGTGAAGATCGAACATCAAAGACCCGGAGGTTTGTTACAACCTTTGGAAATTCCTCTTTGGAAATGGGAGTCTATTTCTATGGACTTCGTGATGGCTTTACCTAAAACTTCTAGTTGAAAGAATGCCATCTGGGTTATTGTAGACCGTCTAACCAAGTGTGCCAGATTCGTGCCTATCAAAGAAACTTGGAGTATAGATGTCTTAGCTGATGCCTATGTGAGAGAGATAGTACGCTACCATGGAGTACCTAAAGATATAGTTTCAGATCGTGATCCGAGATTCTGTTCCCGATTCTGGACGGCTTTACAAGAAGCCATGGGTAGTAAATTGTTGATGAGCACAGCATTTCATGCTGCTACTGATGGTCAAACCGAGAGAACGATCCAAACTTTGGAAGATCTTCTCCGGGCTTGTGCCTTAGACTTTCACGTTTCTTGGGAGAAGTGTTTGCCTCTGGTTGAATTTTCTTATAACAACAGTTACCATGCTTCTATCAAGATGGCACCGTACGAGGCTTTATACGGTAGGAAGTGTCGTAGTCCTGTTTGTTGGGATCAAGTCCAGGATGATCATATGTTGAGTCCCGACATAGTGACTGAAACGATTGATCAAGTTCAAGTCATTCGAGAGCGAATGAAAGCCGCTCAAGATAGACAGAAAACCTATGCCGATGTCCGTCGTCGACCACTTGAATTTGATGTTGATGACCGTGTATTCCTTAAAGTGTCACCGATGAAAGGAGTGAAACGGTTTGGAGTGATGGGAAAGTTGAGTCCTAAATATATTGGACCGTTTCGTGTGCTTAAGAGAGTTGGTCCCGTTGCTTATCGTTTGGAATTACCTCCGAACTTGAGTAAAGTTCATGATGTGTTCCATGTTTCCCAATTGAAGAAGTATATTAGTGATCCGAGTCATATTATTCAAGAAGAAGTGTTGGACTTGGAACCTAATTTGGCTTTGGAAGAAAGGCCGATTCGTATACTTGAAAGGGCTAACAAGCAACTCAGAAACAAAGTGGTACCCTTAGTTCGTATCCTTTGGCGTTGTGGAAACGTTGAAGCAGAAACTTGGGAACCCGAAGCTAAAATGTTAGCTAAATATCCCGAGCTCTTTGCTTGAGGTAAATCTCCTTCTTTCTTCCCTCTTTCTATTCGATTTATTCTTTCGAATATTCCGTTCCTTCTATCGAATATCATCTCTTATAGATAGATTATTAGAAGCTTTAGTTAGAAATTTTAGGCATAGATAGTAGAGTTATTACCTTTACTATAGAATTTTTGAACTAAAAGCTTTTGGAAATGTTTGATGATTTCAAGTAGTTTTACCGTCAGGGAGTGTTGAGACTCGTTATTGGAGACGTTCGATAACTAGTTTTCTCATTTGTTGATGCGAAAATGTATCTTTTTAAGTCTTTGACTTGGGACGTCGATGTTTTTAACTGCAGACGAGAACCTTCCGCCCCATTGATAAGACCCTGTATTTTTATTACAAATATATTTTAAAAGGTTTGAAATAGACCTACATATATGTCACATTCCTCCTTCTAAGTTTCGAGGACGAAACTTTTTAAAAGGAGGGGTGATTGTAACACCCCGTAATTTGAAAGACCGAAATTATATTTGAAAAGTAATAATTTATTTTATTCTTTATTACGATTTATTTGAATTTATGATAATTTAATATAATTATTTTGAATTTATTTGGAATTAAAGAGTAGGTTATACGGTTTAAACCCGAACTTCATTTAACTATTCCCGAGTCAACTTAAATCCCGAAACAAACCCAAAACCCGACTCCTACATGTGCCACACGCCCCAAGGCACTTTTTTCCTCATTGTTGGGCTTTTGATTACTTTGATTAAACTAATACAAATATCAAAGATATTTGTAACTTTATCGATCTGTCAACTTAAATTCTGCAACAAATCGCTTAAACCCGGACCCGACTTCTTCCTCTTCCACACGCCTCTTCCTCTTGCCCTTAGGATTAGATATTTTCTTTTCTTTTGATTAAACTAACATAATATCTAATAATATCTAGATATTTACCATAATATATATTTACCATAATATCTAAGATATTTATAAAACCCGAGTCAATCCCGTAACAACAAGTTCAAAACCCGACTCCCATTAATCCCCTATATTACACGGTCCAACCCTCCCCTCTTACTCACTAATTATCTTTTCATTTTACATTAAATCAACTCAATATCTACTTAATACCTTCTTTAATATAATCACAATTGTTCTTGGTGTTCTTGATCGTACTTGAGCAAAATCGTCACAAAACCTTCGTTACTTGGCCAAATCCGTTCTAAATTATATTTCTAGAGTCTCCTCTCCGCTCTTTATCTCCGTGTACGTTTCATTTTCAATTCCGACAAAATCGTTTTAGAAGAAGATTATTTTTTGTCATTTCTTATAGGAGAAGATTATGAAGACGAGTTTGGTGACTCGTATATTTTAGAAGAAGATTAGTAGACGGGTTTTTAGGTCTTATTTTGGTGCTATTTGGTTTTGTGCTAGCTAAGGTAACGATTACCGAGTTACTCGACGAATTAATGTTACATATGTTTTTGTTATTTACGGTTTTAAGTAGTAACATGCTAGGTTGTTATTATTATTAAGTTTTATGAGTTTTTAACATATTTAGTGTTTTTGACATGTTGGATGATTTGTTCATAATCATAATTTTAGTATGAATGATGGTTGAATTGGTTGTTAAAATGGATGGTTGTTAATTAAAACATGTTAGAAATAAGTTTGGGGTTGTTGTTGGTGGTGGCCGTGTATGGTGGCCGAGAAACAGGCCCGGTTCAGGCCCGGTCTTGGTTGGCCCATTAATTGGCCCTTTGGGATTGTGTCGATACTTGATTGTTTTGTTGTTGTTTTGACGGGTTTTAAATATGTTAAGCATGCGGGAAATATTAAGAAACGATTTTAGAAATGGTTGACCAAAACAGGCCCAAACCAGGCCCGTGGGCCCGGTCCAAACCCGATTCAGTCTCGGCCCGGTCCGGTCTTGGCTGACCCGTGAGCCCTCCTATGGGCTTGTGCGGTTTTTGAGTTTATTGTTAATATTATATCATGTTTTGTAATATTTAGCAAGTGGGAAATTTTAATAAGTAAATTATTTAATTAAACGGTTTTCATAATATTATTATTTCTCACATGTTACAATTTATAGCATGAGATTGTAGTTTAATTTGATATCCCTTAAGTCAAGCGGGTTTTGTAAGAATTAATAATTCACATGTTAGAAATTAGAATAAAATAGCATGAAATGAATATGATGTTCTTATGTTCTAGCCTAAATGGCTAAGACTCTGTTTCTAGCCGATTTGACCAAACGGGTTTGGTCAAACTATGATCTAGTCAGCCCCGTTTTGACTGATGACCCGTCGCGGGACTCGGGTCGGGGATTTGTCTTCAGGTAGGTTTTATTTAATGAATGAATGAATGAGCCTTAGTAGATATGAGGCGATATGATATTTGAATGTGATTTATATGCAATTAGTCACATGATAGGAAGTTTTTCCCGTGACTGTTTAATTGTATGATATATGTCGTGTTGACTAAGTACCCATAGAGAATTATGATTATATGGCGTGTTGACCATTCTAATTCTAAATGAGTACCTTGGACCATGACATTGATAGGCCTTACTATCTTTAACGAGTATATAGTTCACTGCTTTATAGCTTTTGTGTCACTGGCCTGGGATTTTGATACCAAGCCGGGGCATGGCTGCCTAATTGCTTCCACTTTGGGAATGAAGCCAGCTTAAGTACTAGCCAACTCTGCTTAGGGGGTCTCCTAGTAGAGATTCTCATGTACTTTTGGTCATGAGACAGGGAATGGGTTAGCTGTTGTTGCTAGGTCTGCGCAGTCTAGGACTAGGATGTTTATCCTACCTTGTGGTATAGCCTCGAGTTACAGAAGTCGACTATTGACCGTGCTAAGAACTTATGCCTGTTTCTAGACGTATTGGTCTTTCATGTTTGATGATTCTATGAATCTTAGAAGGTGAGATGCAAGCCGGCTACGGTTGATAGAGTTTGGATTACCGGTTGTTAACTGATTCACATGATAGCTTGCATGAGTAGCTTAGCCTTCATATGCTAGGTTATATGTTAGTTATTTGTTTCATAACATGAAAAGCATATCGTATATGTTAAGCGTTGTATTTTCCATATACATCTCTTTTATGTTATTCATGTTTTATTAAACTCGACATTTCGTGGCTGGGAGAACTCGGAGTTACTCCCCACTGACTGTGGCTTCCGTGTTTATATTTAATGCGGTTGGCAGGTTTGTGATGATTGGGTACATTGACGAGCTAGCGAGTGAAGTATTACCTTGGACCTATATTCGGTTCTTAGGATTGTATTATTTAATACACTCTTTTATTTCCGTATTTATTAGGGAGATATGTCTCCCGTTTTAGATACTTCTTATGTATAATATTATTTCCTTTTTGTTATGAACCTTTTTCTTTAAGACACCTTTGTTATGATGAATATATTTAATGGTAGGTTCCGGTTTTAAAATTTACCGATTTTCACTAAAGTGAACCTAATAAAAACGTATTCTCATCTTTTATTTATTTAAATTACTTGTTTATCTTTCCGCAAATTCGAGGGTGTCACAAATTAGCCCTTGTGCAACAACAAGTAGGAAGCTCTTCCCAATCCAAGGAACATGTTAACGTCACTAACCACGTAGTGGTATGTGATGTGGGAAAATATCCGTATACTTCCCTTTAAATCATTCAGGATTATAATGAAATTATGATTATATGATTAATGGTCATAAACGAAGATGCATAATAAACGAGAGATTAGAAATAACCTTTAGTCCTTGCTTTAATGGCCTAAGAACAAATATCAAAATTTGATATCTCCTAATCGTTGCACCCAAGATTGATCAAGATATGCCTTAGGTTTTGCTAGAAAAAGAGAGAAAAGAATACTGTTTCTTTTCTTTTTGTGAGATGTGAATGATGGAGGCCTATAAGAGAATGAATTAGGGTTAGAAGAAAAATCTGAATTTTTCCTCTTCTTATTTCTTTCTCACGGCACAAATTAGGTATTCTGGGGAGATTTTTTCTCCTCAAAATAACTACCTATTGACCGAAAAACAGAGTGTATCTAGACACTTTTGTTTCGGTTATCTTAGCTTCCAATATAATGTGATATATTATAATCGTCATTTGTCATGGACCGACATCACTATATTACATCATTTGTTATAAATATCTGTATATTTATAATTTGCCAATTAATTATAACGGTTTATGTTTAATTAGCTTACATTATATACAACAATTAAATATAACATTTTATATTTAATTTACGAATTACAGTTAATTCGTCTCAGCTAACTCTATATTTAATCGTTATTAAATAATCTGTCATTATCACATTGACTAACCTTTTAGTCAAAAACATCGACTAACCTTTTAGTCATTTAATAAGGCATCAATATGATTATTTTTTCAAATAATCACATCTCTCAAACACATCCTTTAGGTGTGACTTTAAGGGACCAGTTGATCACCGCCATCTGTATGATAATAACGTCAAACTTATCTAGCAAGCCAACCGTTTTTGATAAACGTTAATCAACTGATTATAATACATAGTGTACCCTGTGAACCTATAGAGATTTATTTATGTTACTGTACTAACTGTGGAGGACACTAGCTCCAACAATCTCCCACTTGTCCGTACAAGTGTATGTGCGATAACCGATTCTCATATCCATAATAAATTTCTCCCACTCAATGTAAACCAATTTGCAAAGTTCGTATTCACAAAGGTCGTAGTTTACAAGTGATCAGTATCAAGAGTGGTTTCCTCGACTAGAGAGTAACTTAACTGATAAACGAATCTTTATTCGAGCATGGCCATGCATTTCAGTTACAACTTCTCGTGTGGCCCTGAGAAATAACATAACCTGATAAAGGTTGGATATTTTCTTCAACTCGAATCTTTTAGATACAAGCGCAGTATGAAATGACCCAGTACAAATCTACTTAGCCTCCTGTTACGGTCGACCATGAGAAAGAAACCAAAGTCACCCAAAAACTGCCTTAATCTCAAGAGACAATCGATAGTCAAAAGAATCGACTCTAGGAACACTATGGACGTCATATCCACGACCAGGCACCTAATGTTCTGAAACATTTAGGACTCCATAACGTTGTCACAAAATTGTCCTGCGAGGTATCATTATAACTCGCATATGTGATCGATCAGTCAACTATTTGACTTATGGCTCGTTGAACCAACCATCAATCGACTTCACAGAATAATCGCCAGAGTTATCAGCTCATGTAGGCGATTACAGACCAAAACAAATATAATGTAATTCAGTTCACTTTGTGGTGTCCAATGTTGTCAGTACAACCCACATGAAAAACAAAATATAAAACAATACGATGATTTCATAGATAGTTTTATGAAAAAGATACAGGTATCTAATCCATATAAAACAACTAATACAACTCAGGAACACGTTTGATTCCCATGGAAATAACGTGCCCTTCATGCTTATCATATCTCAATGGCTTAGTGAGAGGATCTGCGACGTTATCATCCGTAGCAATCTTGTCTATAACTATCTCCCTTTGCTCCACGTAATCTCGGATCATGTGAGCCTTCCGATGTACATGCCTAGACTTGTTGCTGGACTTAGGCTCCTTAGCCTGGAAGATGGCACCACTATTATCACAATAGATGGTGATCGGATCATCCGAACTAGGAACTACAGTTTGTCCCTGTAAGAACTGACGCATCCATATAGCTTCCTTCGCAGCCTCTGAAGCAGCATAGTACTCGGACTCAGTCGTAGAATCTGCTATAACACTTTGTTTGGAGCTTATCCAGCTGACCGCAGCGCCATTAAGAGTAAAAACGAATCCAAAATGAGATTTCGAGTCATCTCGATCCGTATAGAAGCTAGCATCTGCGTAACCGATTGCGCATAGCTCAGTGTCACCTACATAAGTCAATACCCAATCCTTAGTCCTCCGTAGGTACTTAAGGATATTCTTAACAGCCATCCAGTGTGTTTCACCTGGATTGCCTTGGTACCGACTCGTCATACTCAATGCATATGCCACGTCTGGACGTGTGCATATCATATCATAGCTGATGCATAAGGAACCCGACTCATGCGCTCGACCTCTTCCGATGTCTTTGGTGCCTGAGCTTTACTCAACTGCATCCTAGAAATCATTGGAAGGTTCCCCTTCTTGGAGTTGGTCATGCTGAACCTCTCAAGAATCTTATCTATATAAGACTCCTGACTGAGGGATAACATCCGTCGTGATCTATCTCTGTAGATACGGATCCCCAAAATTCTTTGTGCCTCGCCCAGATCTTTCATCTGGAAGTGGTTCTTTAACCAAACTTTTACCGAAGTTAAGAGAGGTATGTCATTCCCAATCAAGAGTATGTCATCGACATACAATATTAGGAAGACAATCTTGCTCCCACTCGACTTGATATATAAGCATGGTTCCTCGACCGATCGAGTAAATCCATTTTCTTTTATCACGTGGTCGAAACGATGATTCCAACTCCGAGAAGCCTGCTTAAGTCCATAAATGGAAAGCTAAAGCTTGCATACCTTCTTAGGATTTTTAGGATCAATGAAATCTTCGGGTTGTACCATGTACAACTCCTCCTCCAAATAACCGTTTAAGAAGGCGGTTTTCACGTCCATCTGCCAAATTTCATAGTCATGAAAAGCGGCAATCGCTAAGATTATCCGAATGGAACGCAGCATGACTACGGGTGCAAAAATTTCATCATAATGCAATCCGTGCACTTGAGTGAAACCTTTTGCCACTAGTCGTGCCTTATAGGTGTCTGGTTGTCCCCCTACGGAATGCTTTATCTTGTAAAGCCATTTGCACTGAAGAGGCCGAACCTTATCAGGCAAATCAACCAGATCCCATACGTCATTCTCATACATAGAGTCCATCTCGGATTGCATGGCTTCAAGCCATAGCCTAGAGTTGGAACAGGTCATGTCACCTTTATAGGTAGCGGGTTTGTTACTCTCTAGGAGTAAAACGCCATCTCTCTCATTCTCCTCGACCATACCAATGTATCTGTCTGGAGGAATAGAGTGTCTACCCGACCTCCTAGGTTCCAAAGGAATATTGACCGCAGCCGATGATGAAGGAACGGTTTCCTCCATTGATTGCTCGGTTGTTGGTTCTTGAGATTTCCGACAGATCTAAGGTGTCCAATTACTTGCCTATGCTCGAGAAACTCTTTCTCTAAGAACGTCGCACTAGCCGCAACAAAAACTCGATGTTCGGTAGGCGAGTAAAAGTTATGACCAAACATCCCTTTTGGATAACCAATAAAGTATGTCTTGACCGGTCGTGGGCCGAGCTTATCATCAGGTCTCCACTTGACATAAGCCTCGCAGCCCCAAACCCGAATAAAGGACAAGTTAGGGACCGTTCCCTTCCATAATTCATATGGAGTCTTGTCTACAGCTTTAGGCGGACTTCGGTTAAGTATTAAAGCAGCTGATAAAAGAGCATAACCCCACAATGAGTTAGGTACAATCGTGTGACTCATCATGGATCGAACCATATCAAGTAATGTTCGATTTCTTCGTTCGGACACACCATTCAATTGTGGTGTTCCAGGTGGAGTTAACTATAGTACTACACCACAGTCTTTGAGGTGTTGATCAAACTCATTAGAAAGATATTCGCCACCACGATTTGAACGTAGTGCTTTAATCTTTCTATCCAGTTGGTTTTCAACCTTATTCTGGAATTCCTTGAACTTGTCAAAGGACTCACTTTTATGCTTCATTAAGTAGACATATCCATATCTACTCAAATCGTCCGTGAAAGGTGATAAAATATCTAATGGCCATCTCTAGCGTTGATTGACATAGGTCCACACACATCAGTATGTATGAGTCCTAATAGGTCAGCAGCGCGCATTCCAACACCTTTGAAGGAAATTCGAGTCCTTTTGCCTATGAGACATGATTCACACGTGCCAAATGATGCATAGTCAAATGGGGAGATAGTCCTATTGTCAATGAGCTTCTTCACGCGTTTTTCATTTATGTGTCCCATACGGCAATGCCATAGATAGGTTTGATCTTTGTCAACAACCTTTACCTTTTTATTACTCACATGCATTTATATCTGTGGTTTACTAAAAATAAATCCCCATTCATGGAAACTGCTTTACCATAAATCATTTTGTTTAAATAGAAAATACAGCTATTATCCTTTATTACAAACGAAAAACCGTCCTTATCAAGTACGGAAATGGAAATAATGTTTTTAGATAAACTGGGTACATAGTAACAGTTATTCAGGAATAACTCAAATCCACTCAGGAGTTGGATTACATATGTTCCTACTGAAACGGCAGCTACTCTTGCTCCATTCCCCACTCGCAGGTCCACATCACCCCTTGCGAGAGTTGTGATGTTTCTTAGGCACTGCAAATGATTACACAGATGGGAACCACAACCAGTATCTAATACCCAAGTTCCGACACTTGCATGGTTAATCTCAATCATATGAATAAAAGAAGAAGACATACCAACAGGAGACACGCGGCCTGCTTTTATGTCCTCACGGTACACGGGACAGTTCCTCCTCCAATGCCCAAGCTTGTGGCAATGGTGGCACTCCACGTTACCTTCATCGCTCTTTGTCTTGCCTTTTGAGCTACCGCTAGTCTCACCAGGCCCACTCTTGCCTTGCCCTGGCCTTTTGAATTTCGGCTTCCCTACAGCTAGGTTGGCCTGAGCCTTGCCCTTACCTTTGCCCTTGTTTGCAATCATGAGAACGTCCTGTTTCAGACTCCCACTCAATTTCAGATCACTCTCTGTCTGTACGAGGAGTGAGTGGAGCTGATGAAGACTCTTCTTCATATCATTCATATAGTAATTTGCCCTGAAAAGGGCAAAACCATCATGAAGTGAATGGAGAACGCGGTCAATGACGATCTTCTCATCGATTTTGCAACCAAGTGCCTCCAGTTTCTCGACATTCTCAATCATATCAAGAATGTGTGGGCTAACCGCTTGGCCCTTCTGGAGTTTCGCCTCAAAGAAGCGACAGGTATGCTCATAGCTAACGATCCTCGGAGCTTTCGAGAACTCGTTAGAGAGCGTGGTGAAAATATTATTCGCACCATGGGCAATGAATCGCCTTTGCAAATTTGATTCCATTGAAAAGATGAGTACGTTCTTTATCGCACCCGCCTCCATAATTAAATCACTATAAGCAAGTGATTCATTTGCTCCTGCATTGGGGCCTGGGTTGGGCGGTAGTGGCTTAGTCAAGTACTTGAGCTTACCGTCAGCAATGGCAGCATTCCGTAATGCCGCCTCCCAGTCCGCAAAGTTGGACCCGTTATTCTTGAGTCGCGTTGACTGATTTATACTGTCCATGAAAATCTTAAGCCAGGACTCACGCCCGAGCGTGGCACTTGGCATTGGGTCATCAGTATGGCCAGCCATTTGTTATTAGCAGTTATATCTGTATATAACGAATTCAAAAACGGTGAAAAAGAAAATAAATATGATAAGTATTCATCGTTTTAAATTTGAGTCTAATGAAAAACTGTTTAATGCGATGACTCGTGTATTTATACAATTGATCTCCCTCAAGAATTATATAAATGATCCCAAGACTCAATTTCTGTAATTGATAAGCCAACCACTTGGCTAATTCTACTTTTAGAATTCCTGGTCGATAAATTTCTGTAAATTCTATCTTTAGTCCATCATAATCACGAGATATTACTCGTACTATAATGTTGAGATAAAAATAGGTCAACACTCACTACTTACCCAACGTAGAAGGGGTCATATTATGACTTCCGACGAAGAAGGGGTTCATAGTAGTTTTCCCTATAAAGACTAGTCTCAATTTTATTTATAGGGGAAGGTCCCATCATCTTAACTTTAATTCATTTTAAGTGAACGAATGTCTAGCAACTCGAGAATGATTTAAACTAAGGTGATGGCCCTAAAAGCGAGTGACATCTGTATGTCCATGATTAAATATACAAACTATATGAATCATTTTTCATGCATTTTAGGTGGTTTGGTTTAGGCGGAATATGATGTAATTATCTATCATGTGAATAAAGCAACGAGAATGGAAAAATAAAACGCAAAATAAAACACCTAGTGTGGCCTAACTACCAAAATGAACAAAATACAAGTTGGAATCCACCCTTGGACCCGAGAAGCTTGTCTTGATGTTCCATCTTGGTCCATATAGCGGGAGTGAGCCATCCGATCTCCATCTTGAATCTTCTTAAAATACATTTTAAAAGTTACAAATGTAAACCTATTTACATTCTAATTCAAAATGATTCCAAAAATTAAAATTATAAAGGGGAGATACGAGATCTCAAAATACAACCAAGACTATGTTTCCATCATTACGAAAACATAATCTACTAAGGGCACACTAGTAATTTACAACTTATTGTACAAAAATGCGTAAAATTAAACCATTCAAACAACATTCAACATAATAAAAGCATCAACTAAAAATTAATCATACAAAACATAATGCATAAATTATGTTGATTAATTATCCAAACCACCATTAAATCATGTGACGATTCCGTAATTCATCACGAGATTTCAATCAAAATCCAATGAAATTCATAATCAATATGAATTACAACAACATTATTTTAAACCTATTTAAAATAACATGGTATCAAAAATTTTGTGAACTTTTTCACAAAAACAAACATACATTATCTTTATAATGTTTTTTTCTACACAAAAACGCTGCTGCTGTCACTATAAAAAAACAGAATTTTTTATTTTTTTTTTAACAGTGAACAGTACACGGGCAGCAAAAAATAAATTCATCAAATTAAACGGTTTTCATTCGATCATGCTTATATTAACTAGATCGGTACAAACAAACAATATCTAATCGATATTAAACATTGATACAAACTAGATGATTCAAATTAACCTTTTAACATGAATATCTAGATCATTTTATACCGAAAATATAAAGCAAAAGGATGTTCATTAACATTCATATCAAATTTCATTTACGTTTTAATTCAATCATTATTAAATCAAAACATCTACAAATTCATATATTATTATCTCAACCTTTTAAAATAACAATATTTGAATCAAAATGGAACCCAACAAAAAAAAAAAAAAAAAAAACATACGGCATAAAAAATTTTTTTGCCGAATTGAAACATTTTTTTTTTATTAAGAATTATACAAATTCAATATTTACGAAAATCATATAAACAATTTCATAGCCCTATGCCTGTGATACCACTTGTGGGAAAATATCCGTATACTTCCCTTTTAATCATTCAGGATTATAATGAAATTATGATTATATGATTAATGGTCATAAACGAAGATGCATAATAAACGAGAGATTAGAAATAACCTTTAGTCCTTGCTTTAATGGCCTAAGAACAAATATCAAAATTTGATATCTCCTAATCGTTGCACCAAAGATTGATCAAGATATGCCTTAGGTTTTGCTAGAAAAAGAGAGAAAAGAATACTGTATCTTTTCTTTTTGTGAGATGTGAGGCCTAAGAGAGAATGAATTAGGGTTAGAAGAAAAATCTGAATTTTTCCTCTTCTTATTTCTTTCATACGGCACAAATTAGGTATTCTGGGGAGATTTTTTCTCCTCAAAATAACTACCTATTGACAGAAAAACAGAGTGTATCTGGACACTTTCGTTTCGGCTATCTTAGCTTCAAATATAATGTGATATATTATAATCGTCATTTGTCATGGACCGACATCACTATAATAAATCATTAGTTATAAATATCCATATATTTATAATTTGCCAATTAATTATAACGGTTTATGTTTAATTAGCTTACATTATATACAACAACTAAATATAACATTTTATATTTAATTTACGAATTATAGTTAATTCGTCTCAGCTAATTTTATATTTAATCGTTATTAAATAATATGTCATCATCACATTGATTAACCTTTTAATCAAAAACATCGACTAATCTTTTAGTCATTTAATAAAGCATCAATATGATTATTTTCTCAAATAATCACATCTCTCAAACACATCCTTTAGGTGTGACTTTTAGGGACCAGTTGATCACCGCCATCTGTATGACAATAACGTCAAACTTAGCTAGCAAGTCAACCGTTATTGATAAACGTTAATCAACTGATTATAATACATAGTGTACCCTGTGAACCTATACAAATTTATTTATGTTATTGCACTAACTGTGGAGAACAGTAGCTCCAACAATCTCCCACTTGTTCGTACAAGTGTATGTGCGATAACCGATTCTCATATCCATAATAAAGTAGGAAGCCCAATTAGCCCTTCTGCAGCAACAAGTAGGAAGCTCTTCCCAATCCAAGGAACATGTTAACGTCACTAACCACGTAGTGGTATGTGAGACATGTGGGGTTGGAGGACACAGTTTTCAAGAATGTAGAAGTTCGCTAGAGCAAGTCCATGCCTATCAATCATATCGGCAGGGCAATGCTTTCTCAAACTTCTATAACGAGAACACAAAGAACCATCCTTTTTTGTCCTACAAAAGCACCAACATTCAGAACCCCCACCATCAGACTCAACAACCATTCATACCACATTAACAGAACCCTTACAATCCACCTGGTTTTCAAAACCAAAGACCTCCATTTTCACCTAACTTCAATCAACCTTACCAAAACCAACCTCAACACCAACCACCCCAAAATCAAGGCCAACCCAATGATTCAAGCTTTAGCAAAATTGAATCCATGCTTCTCCAAGTTTTTCAAAAACAATATTCAATGTTTGCTCGACTTCAAAAGAGTGATCAAGCTCAAAGTGCTGCCATGAAGATGCTTGAAACTCAAATGGCCCAATTGGATGCCTTTAATAACCAAAGAAAACAAGGCCAACTCCCACCTCATGGTGAGCAACCGAGGGACACCGCTAATGCTATCACCCTTAGGAGTGGTACCACTTATAAGGAACCTCAGCAACCCAAAGAACCAATAGTTGAGCCTACACAAGTAGAGAGCCAAAAAGATTCTCAACCATCCACCGCTAAGGAAGCGAAAAACAGACTTGAAAAGAAGGATGAACCTGAAAAGGAACCCATCAAAACTCAAGTTCCATTTCCCCAACGTTTGAGGAGAAATCATAAGGAAACCCAGTTTAGCAAATTCATGGAAGTAGTCAAAAACCTCCAAGTAACGGTTCCCTTCACTGAATTAATCACTCAAATCCCTTCTTACACGAAATTCATGAAGGATATCCTAACTAAGAAGAGGACTTTAGATGACGTTGAAATCATAGCATTCACAACTGAGTGTAGTTCTTTATTGCAAAATAAGTCCCCTCCTAAGTTAAAGGATCCTGGTAGTTTCTCTATACCTTGCACTATAGGCACCTACACAATCGATAAAGCTCTATGCAATCTAGGTGGCAGTGTAAGTGTCATGCCCTATTCCATATGTGAAAAATTGAATATGGGAATTCTCAAATGCACTAGTATCACTCTGCAAATGGCAGATCGTTCTCTAAAACAACCTATGGGAGTTTTAGAAGATATGCCTATCAAAGTAGGGAGGTTTTTCATTCCCGTCAATTTCATTGTGCTAGACATGGCTGAAGATTCGCAAATCCCTATTATTTTAGGAAGACCATTTCTACACACTGCGGTAGCAGTAATCGATGTCAAGAATGGAAAACTGACACTAGAAGTAGTTGATGATAAAGTCACCTATAACTTTAACAGTGCAATGAAAAGCCCTATGCTTGCAGAGCCTTGTTGTTTCCTTGATATTGTCGACTCAATTATTGATGAATCTCTGTATCCATCAATAATTGAGGATCCTTTAGAAGCAATCTTATTGTTGGAGGATATCTCTGAGAATGACAATTTTGAGATCAGTGAGCTGGAAAAGGACCTGACTGGAAAAGAGATATCGTCCGAAGAAGTTGAAGAGTTCATAAGCTTAATTGATACTCTTGCCAAGGCAGAAGTACATAAACCTGAACTAAAACCTCTTCCCTCAAATCTAAAATATGTCTTTTTAGATGAATCAAAATATTGCCCAGTCATAGTGAGTGCTCTCCTAGATGAAAATCAGTTAACCTCACTATTGACTGTCTTGAAAAAGCACAAAAAGGCAATAGGATACAAACTTGAAGATCTAACTGGCATAAGCCCTGACTTATGCATGCACAAAATCAACTTAGAAAAAGGCCAAAAACCTTGCGTTCAAGGACAACGCCGTCTTAATTCCAACATACAGGAAGTAGTTAAAACTGAAGTTATGAAATTCCTAGATGCTGGCATAGTCTATGCAATCTCTGACTCAAAATGGGTTAGCCCTGTCCAAGTTGTTCCCAAGAAAGGAGGAACAACAGTAGTCAAAAATGAAAAGAATGAGCTCATCCCCACAAGGATTGTGACGGGATGGCGTATGTGTATTGACTACAGAAAGCTGAATCAATCAACTAGGAAAGATCAATATCCTCTGCCCTTGATTGATCAAATGCTAGAGAGGTTAGCTTGTCACAAGTACTTCTGCTATCTAGATGGTTATTCAGGATTTTTCCAAATTCCTATCCACCCTGAGGACCAAGAGAAAACCACTTTCACCTGTCCCTATGGTACTTTCGCTTATCGCAGAATGCCATTTGGCTTGTGTAATGCACCTGCCACTTTCCAGCGTTGCATGACTAGTATCTTTTGAGATTTTTTTGAAACTATCATGGAAGTATTTATGGACGATTTTAGCGTCTATGGCATTTCCTTTGATAATTGTTTAACAAATCTATCCAGAGTTCTAAAACGCTGTGAAGAAGTCGACCTTGTTCTCAACTGGGAAAAGTGTCACTTCATGGTGAACGAAGGTGTAGTTTTAGGACACGTCATTTCTGAAAGAGGTATAAAAGTGGATCGAGCTAAGATCCAAGTTATTGAACAGCTGCCACCACCTGCTAATGTAAAAGGAATCAGGAGTTTCTTTGGCCACGCCGATTTCTACCGACGATTTATAAGAGATTTTTCAAAAATAGCCAAGCCCCTGACTAAGCTCCTTTTCAAGGATGCACCTTTTAATTTCACAAAGGAATGCCTTGAGACGTTCAACAAAATCAAACGTGCTTTAATCACCGCACCTATAATCCAGTCACCTGATTGGAATCTGCCCTTTGAACTGATGTGCGATGCGAGTGATTATGCCGTAGGACTTGTTTTAGGGCAAAGGAAGGAAAAGTTGCTTCATGCAATTTACTATGCTAGTAAAAACTTAGATCCTGCCCAAATCAACTATGCCACCACTGAGAAAGAACTTCTCGCCATTGTCTATGCCTTAGACAAATTTCGCTCATACCTTATAGGATCAAAAGTCATTGTCTTCACGGACCATGCTGCTTTAAAATATCTGTTTTCCAAGAAAGAGGCAAAACCTAGACTTATCTGATGGATCTTACTCCTTCAAGAATTTGATTTAGAGATCCGGGATATGAAAGGAGCATAGAATATAGTCGCTGACCACCTCTTAAGGATAAGAGTAACTGAAATAGGATTACCTACGCCAATTAATGATTCGTTCGCTGATGATTCATTAATGGCAATTGCGGACTCTTCTCCTTGGTATGCTGATATTGCTAATTTCCTTGTCAGTCGCCAGCAACCTTCTGACCTTTCTTATAACCAAAGAAAGAGATTTTTGCATGATGTAAAATTCTTTGTTTGGGATGACCCCTATCTTTTCAAGCAGTGCTCAGATGGTCTGTATCGACGATGTATTCCCCAGTGGGAAGTAAAAGGTGTTTTAGAAGGATGCCACTCATCTGCTTATGGTAGTCATCATGGTCCATCCAAGACCGTAGCCAAAGTCTTACCATCCGGGTTTTTCTGGCCCTCGATGTTTAAAGATTCCAAAGACTTTGTTATGGCTTGTGACGCTTGACAACGAATGGGTCAAATATCCAAAAGACATGAAATGCCTCAAAACGGCATATTAGAAGTCGAAATATTCGATGTATGGGGTATTGACTATCAAGGACCATTCCCCTCTTCTAATGGAAATCGTTACATTTTAGTCGCTGTCGACTATGTTTCAAAGTGGGTAGAAGCAATAGCCACCCCCACCAATGATGCTAGAGCTGTGATACGGCTATTTAACAAGATCATCTTTCCGCGTTTTGGTGTACCCAGAGCCGTGATCAGTGATCGAGGAACTCATTTCGGAGAAAAGCAGTTAGACACTCTGCTTGCCAAGTATGGTGTGTATCACAGACGAGGATTAGCGTACCACCCTCAGACCAGCGGTCAAGTAGAAGTCTCGAATAGAGAGTTGAAAACAATTCTTCAAAAAGTAGTCTCAAGATCTAGAACCGATTGGAGTAATAAGCTTGATGACACTTTATGGGCTTATCGCACAGCTTTCAAAACCCCGATTGGAACATCTCCTTATCGGTTAGTTTATGGAAAGGCCTGTCATCTCCCTGTCCAGTTAGAGTACAAAGCTCACTGGGCTATCAAAGAAATCAACTTAGACACTAAGCTTAGCTCTGATAGACGACTTTTGCAACTCAATGAGCTAGTAGAATTTCGTTTGCAAGCTTACGAGAATTCTAGGATCTATAAAGAGAAAACGAAGTGTTGGCACGACAAGAGGATAATCAGAAAAGAATTTAATGTCGGTGATCAAGTACGTCTCTTCAACTCCTGTTTAAAAATTTTTCCGGGAAAACTTCGATCACGATGGTCTGGACCATTCACTGTCACATATGTGAGCAAATACGGTTATGTGGAAATAATGGCTAGCAATGGTGAAAAATTCAAGGTCAATGGACACAGACTGAAACACTACTATAGCAATTCTATAATCGGATACTTAGATATTGTCTATATAGAGCATCAATCCCCAACCAAATGATTTCATAGAAGAATTCATCGAGCGAGACATTAAACCAGCGCTTCTCGGGAGGCAACCTGTGTTTCCTTTCTTTTTGCATTTTATTTTTGCTTTCCTTTTTTCGTTGTTTTGTTAGACTTACTTTGCAGATGAAAGAGTTTTTGAAGATTCTATAAAGCCCTTCCTTGTCATGTCCACAAGACTAGCTTGGGCGAGTCCGCGCTGACTAGTAAGCTTCACTCTTCTTTCATTTTTCCTTTTCCCCATTAAGCATCGCATTGCATATTTAGTCTTTGTGCTCACATTGAAGACAATGTGATGTTTAGCTTGGGGGAGGGATTGCATTTTCCCATTCTGCATTTTAGTTGTTTATATTTTCCAAATTTTGAATAAGAAAAGGAAAAAAGTTAAAGAGAAAATTTAAAGTTTTGAACACAATTGAATGCTTTTCATGCTTTGCTTGCTTGTTTACTATGCTATCATGATACATTTCCCAAACTTAGAGCTTTGAAAACATAATGATTCAATATTCATTGAATTTTGCATACATGGGGAAGTCTTGTACAGTAGGCATGGAATGAATCTATAGATGAGTACGCTTGATCTTGACATTTGGCAAGTTACATATATTGTAAGGTAAAACCTCCTTAGACTGGTACATCTATACCCAGTCTCATTTAGGTGTGTGTAGTTCTCCTTGTGATGTGTGTCATGTCAAAACGCATAAGTATGGTTCTCATTTCGAAATAAGCATTTGCATTCATGATTCACTAGGATTTGAAGCCTTTTTCACTTTGAATTACCTCTCAAAATTAGTCCCTTCATACAAATGTTTCACAAAATAATAGCTACATATAAAAACTGCCTACCTTGTTGAGCTAGTAGCTAGACTATGGTGTATGGGTGCTCTTTTAAGAAGATTTTGTTCCTTGATGTCAAAGTGACTTTGGTAGAACGACAATGTTCAAGTAGTGATGATATGTTCAAAAGAAAAAGAGAAATAGAAAAATCGAAAAAAAAAGAAATAAAAGAAGAAGTTGTGAGTATCTCCTCAAAATGTCAATTCAGTGTTAGAAGGATTTCACTCTTGTGTTTCGTGTGTAATAAGCCAGTTTGTTGCTTTTAGGCTTCGTTATCCGTCTTCTGTGAAATTGATCGAAAGTTTGGATTGAATATTCATTTATCATTGGTCAGTTGCTAGCTAATTCTAACCTTCACATGACCATAACTGTTTGTCCACCTTTCACCCATTTCCCAAAGCCTTCTTCTCATCTTTTCGGCTTCTTTTCTATGTGTATTGTGATCTTTGACTTGTGTTTTGAATTGTTTACCATACTAGATTGCGGACACATTTTCATAAGTCGTAGATAGGTGAGTGTCTCAAAAACATTTACACATAAAGAAATCACCTTTTACATGCAATGAGTGTTCGAGTGTGCCGTGAGAGTCCATTTGTCAAAAGATCATGCAAGAGCCGAAAATTCTGTAGTGAAATTGTTTGTGCTACGCCGTTATGTAAATCTCATCCATGTTTATGTATCATTCTTACCCACGTTGTTTTTGTGTTATGATTCATTATGTTTCCAAAAATTTACGTTGAGATTTGTTTCTTGATGGTGTAGTAGCCAACGCTTGCAACTTTGTCCTGGTATTGTTTGTTATGTTTGCTTGAGGACAAGCAAAGGTTTAGCTTGGGGGAGTTTGATAAGTGAATATTTGTATGATTTTAACCCCCATTTTAGCTCGGTTTTGTATGTCATTTGTGCGTCATTATGCCATTTTATGAGCTAATATCGTCTTCTAGGCGAATTCCTATGTTCTAACTTGTTTTGTAGGGAAAGTGACGTTTCTACGCCTTTTTTCTATATTCTCGAGCATTTGCCTAGAACCCGACAATTTGAAGGAGCAAGCTTGACCAAGTGAAAGGCATTTCAAGAAAGTTCACTAATTCAAAAGAGAGAAGAAGTAAAGACGATGTCGCAGTTGTCGGAAGATCAACCAGTTAGGGCGAAGAATTCACCGCTTTACATCAAACCTTATCAACAAACCCGACTCAAGAGGTCAAGGGGGATGTTGGAAATCAAGTCATATGCAAGGGGAGATGAAACGAGAGTCAAAGGACCCATATGACAACTTACCCGATCGGGTAAGTGTGTACCCGATCGGGGATCTCTGCTGCTTCGAGCAAATTGCTTCAACTTCCTCCTTTTGTCCTATATGTTCAATGCTCGACCTTTCCCCACGAAATCCTAATGCTATATAAAGGATGCTCCAGCCACTCTTCTCAACATCATCTCACATCTCTTCACACAATTTTCTTCTACATTTCTCTTTACAAAACCTAGATTAGGAGGAAGGGAGAACTAGCCTCTCTTCTCTCATTTTCTTCTTCTTTTTTCATCTTTAGTTCTTAGTTTATTTCTTTCTTTTATTTATCAAAACTTTAGCTTAGATCAATAAGAATTTGAATCTTTGTAATTAGGGAAAGATTGAAATTCTTATACGAGTTTGCGCGTTCATTCGCAAACACAAATAACACACAAATACTCGACAAGGACGGTGAAAGAGATTCAAATCCCCACCAATATTTTACCATTTCGACTAAAAATCATTGCAAGACGAGGTTTGTCGACTTTTCGTTCTTTTAAAATTGTATTCGCTTTAAATTAGGGACGATTTTTGACTTAGAACAAACCCTAATTTACGAAGAAATTGAGGGTTTCAATCCAAATGAAGTTGTACCTCGAAACTGATGCTAAGTTATAGGAGGTCGACGCTCACAGTGGAAAGGAGCCCCTAGTTTTCCCAGAGACGGTAGAGTACACTAGACCGTCTGGAGAGTTGGTGTCTAAAGAACTGCCTTCTTTTACAATTAGCAAGACGGAGGTCAACCTAGACGAGTGGCGGCACTCCATCAATAAGGTAAGCCTTCGTTCCGTGGTTCCTTTTTATTCATTGTGTTTGAACAAGACTATATATAACAAATGATTGTAGGTGACCCCGACAAGTAACACATAGCTATGGCGCTTCGGTAACCCTTTGAGAGCCTTGGTGGCTCACTTGCTCTCTAGTATGAGACTTTGTGGTTGGAGGCCAAAGATGTTGAGGTAGCTTCCGTATTGCAGCGAGAATGTGAGCTAGAATTTGAGCTACATGAGCTGGCCTTGACTTAGGAAGAGTGACAGAGACTGGAGCTGGCCAAGATATTGAGGTAGCGGCCTTGGAGGCTAGGGTAACCGAGTTTAGAGGGCGGGAGCGATAACAAGTGTCCTAGCTTGCATATATGTAGGAACTTTCTGTTCGTTTATTTCGAGACCTGTTGGTCTGTTTGTGTTTTTCATTTGGGGCATGCATGCCTTTCTTTCATCTTTTTTGTACATGTATTTGCAGGTTAGTATATACATACAAGTGTTTGCCTAGTGCATTTTGAGCTTTTACTCTGCCGAAATTTACACTGACATATCTTTGACATTAAATGGTGATGTATATTTCACTTAAAGGCAAATAAATAAATGCCAAAATGAAATAAGTGAGTGAGAAATAAAATTTTGAAAATGTAGGGAAACGGTTAAAAACTTTGAATGCAAAAAGTAAAATGTATAAGTGAACTGCCGAGAATGCCGAGATTGGCGACGACACGACTCGAGAGGGGAGTGCTTCCCCCTAAAAAAAGAAAATAAATGAATGAACAAGTTTAGACCGTAATCAAATTTTCATGTAATCTTATTTTGAACAAGAGAAGGCGTGCGAGACCGTCTTACAGAAATCCAGATACCATAAGAGAAAACCCGAGAAAATATGCCGCAATCGGTAAATCCTATTAGGAATAGGGACGCATAAAGGCTCACGGATGGGAAACTTTGCAGGTTGTGCACCTTGAGAAGAGGCGCATCAACCTTTGCGCCCCTTTTAAAGAGCGCACAACCTGATGCGTCTTTTCTACTGTGTCTTCCTATTCTGCCCAGGTTTATGATGACGCGCTAGTATATATCGCATTGAGGCAGCGTTAATACCTCACACTCAAACCAAAAACAATTTGATTACTGTCAGTAAACAAAATCTCACAACGCCAAAATTTGATAAGTTTAGCATTTTGAGATGTATACGGCAAGATTAAGAATTGGGTATATACGACTTTAGTCCAGCTAAGAAGTATGAAATGGATTTTTATAATATTGGAACGATTATTAGTTTGAAGCAACTGAAGGTAGTTACGTCTTTCCTTAACGCGTGCTTGGAATATTGGGATCCTTTTCATCATATGTTTGCCTTTCCGGGAGGAGAAATATGTCCTTTTCTGGAGAAAATTGCAGCCATTGGTGGATGGTATGTGGACGGTACCCATGCAATGCCACCGATCTCACAAGGCTACAATAAGAAATTACCAGACTTCTTAGGATTGCCTAAGGCTGAGATGGACCGTCTTGTGACCTCTAAAGGGTTAGAATAATTTATTTGCTTGACCGGTTTGCTAATAGAGATGTCTCAACCATTTCTCAAGCTGCGAGGAGAAGAACTTTTGAAATTTGTCTACTCCATTATTATCTATTTGCTGGGTGGATTGACATCTCGATGAGGGGTCACCCTTGCCTTCTTGCTAT
The DNA here is from genome assembly GCA_022085475.1 of Heliosperma pusillum. NCBI lineage: Eukaryota > Viridiplantae > Streptophyta > Magnoliopsida > Caryophyllales > Caryophyllaceae > Heliosperma > Heliosperma pusillum. Next base: position 37,685 of record JAIUZE010070949.1, read on the forward strand.
TTTGGACCAAATGAAGCTTCGAAGGATCTCCACTATTTTCATTTTAAGGGAGATCTTAATGGGTTTAGATAGCCGCAAGGAGGATAAGGAAAGACCTTACCTGGGTAACCCAATCATACTGCAAGTAAGTTTTTAATCTTTTTTTTTGTTTTCTTTTTGTTTTCTTTTTTTATTTTTTTTCTTGACTTTCAATGATGGTATTGCAGATTTGGTTTATGGAGAGGCTAAGGCAAATTGAACCTCTTGTTAATGCTCTTAAATACCAAAACAGGTCTTATGTGAAGAAAACCAGGCTTTATCTAGTGGCCTTCCACAAGACTTGCAATTATTGGGAGAACAAGCTCAAAGGCGAGGGAGCACCGTTAATTAGATGGATTTCGTTGAATTGGATACCCTCACTTTATCCCACTCGATATGAATCCTTGAATTGGATTTCGTTACTCGTACCTTTCCCGAAAGATTCCGAGACACGCAAGATTGAAATAAAGATTTCTGAAACTAGACACCATCCCTCAAATTCCTTTGGCTATTGTTTGTGAAACACGCCAGGACTGGGATTATCGAAGGGTTAGCGAAACATGTGGTATGTGCCAATTCTTGTTGGTTCTTTGTGGGTATCTCTTTCTTATGAAAAACGGCGAAAGGCATCCACTTCTGAAGAACGCAAAAAGCATATGAAGCATGAGCCCTTTGACTTCAAGAACCGCGAGGTTGCTAGAGAGAAATCCAAGTTCTTAACCAAGGGAGAAAAGCTAGATTCATCGTCAATCATCCACAAAAGAAACAAAAAAATTCCCTTCCTATAGAAAAGATGGTAATAGATAGAAAAGAAAATACTATACCTCGGGAGAGACTTTTGATTATTTGTTTTGCGATAGCGCAGGAGTAACCACCCCGAGGTCAAGAGAGAAAAGATGACAAGAAAGATAAAGGCAACGAGAAAATGGAAGATATTAAATAGATATTATTATTGTTTGTTTATAGAATGATTAAAAAATGGATTTATGGTTTAGTTATTTGCTGTTATGAATAAAACATTAACACTTTGTTAAGACAACTCTTTTGTTCATTCTATATGTTTCTAGTTCAAGTAATTAAATACTTTTCCTCTACTTTGCATAAGATAGAGATAATGACAGTTGTATCCCTTTAGGAGATTGCCTATGTATTCACCGTTAAGGTAAAATCAAACTGTCTCGTAGTTCATACTTACATAAGTAAAGAAATACTTGTCAAAGCAAGAGCTTGTAAAGCCAAAAGGAACACGACAAGGTGCCTTTAATTTGCTTACTTAAAATAATGCAATTAAATTACTGACGATTTGAGGGGTAGTAATTCTTAAGTTGGTATAAATTAGTTGGGTTTGGAAATTCAATCCCATCCAGGTCTATGATTTTAACTTGACAGCCTGATAGGATGGTCTTGACTAGGTAAGGACTTGCCAAAATAAATTTGAAATTTCCCCTTGGATCACCTAGTAAAAGAGCTATAACGGATTTGAGTACCAAGTCACCTGGCTTGACGTGTCCACTACAAAACGAACTCGGGAAACTGACAGTTTTTCTGACGGAAAAAAGATTCGGTCTTTATTTTATTATCACTGACGGACTACTGACGGAATACTGACGGAAAAATAATACTGACGGATTATCCGTCAGTAGAAAATGGGGCGTTGACTAAGTCAAAGGCGGAAAAATTAACTGACGGGTACTGACGGAAATTCCGTCAGTAGTATCTGACACTGACGGAAAATCCGTCAGTATTATGAAACATTACTGACGGATTTTCTGTCAGTACTTAATAATATCAAAGTCAAATAAAGGCCCAGTCAAACATACTTCTGACGGAAAATCCGTCAGTAATTATTTCGAAATCTCGGGAAACTGACGGATTCCTGACGGAATTTCCGTCAGTAGTTGTCTGTTTATGTAAAAATCACGCGAAGAACTCTGTCATTCTTAAATCAGTTTTTCCCCAAAACCTAACCCCCAAATCAATTTAATCCGACCCAATCCTAGTCCGACTACCTCTGGCTACCACTTTTCGACCACCACATCCTTGGTAAGTTTAATTAAATATTTCATTCTCTCTCTCTTTTCTCCTTTTGTTATTTAATATGTTCCTTATTAGTTTGTTTGTTGTAGATCCGACAACCACCACTAGCTAACTCCGACCGTCGACCGCCGTTGCTTGTCGCCGCCTTGTTTGCTTATTTTGATCCTTAGGTAATATATTTACCTTTATTTTAATTTCGCCCTCCGTCTTAATCATTTGTTAGTCTTTAATTGACGTAGGATAGTAGCCATTATTATTTTTGATAATGAAATTTTTGTTGTTGTTAGTTTAATTTCGCCCTCCGTCTTAATCATTTGTTTGTCTTTAATTGACGTAGGATAGTAGCCATTATTGTTTTTGATGATGAAATTATTGTTGCTGGTAGTTTATAATTAGTGTTAATAGTTAATTTGATTGTCTTTAATTGATTTAAGATAGTAGCTAATTTTTGGCTTAATCATGTTCAATTGAGCTAATTTAAATGTTAGTAGCTAGTTATTGCATGTGTTTTGCGTGTTAAAATTATTACATGTGTTGATATTGACTTAGTACCCGTTTAAAAAATTACTCGTTAGGAGTATTTTTTGAATAGTCCCCGTTTTGGGACTGTCTATCTACGTTCAAGTCACTTAGGTAGTAAACACATAACTTGTAATTTATTAATGAGGAAAGAGTTCGATAACAATTCCTTTAATGTTTTCTGAATGCATATGTTGAGTAAATATTTATTCAACATTGTGTATTCAGAAAACAAAGGGGAATTGCTTCCAAATTTTTTCCTCATTAATAAATTACAAGTGGTGTTTGCTAGTGACTTGAAACGTAGATTGATGGGTTTAGGTTAGAGTGATAAGGACCCAATTGAAGAAAATTAATTTTACTTGTTGAGAATTATATATATATATATATATTGATAATAATAAATGTTTAATTTACTGTGTGTGATTATTAATTATCATTGTTGTTAATTTCGATAATTTATTTTTATAACATATATATATATGTATATATATACATATATGTATATATATACATATATGTATATATATACATATATGTATATATATACATATATGTATATATATACATATATGTATATACATATATGTATATATATATATGTATATATATATATTTAAATGTAGATACATAATAACATGAAAAAATTAGAACAACAGTGGATGTATGAAAGATTAGACGAAAAAATAGAAACCCAAGCTGATATTTGCAAATGGGGTGAAAGAGTTTATTGAATTCGGGGAACAATCTAGTGAGTTTAAGGATTTAGGCGGTGAAATGAGGTGTCCATGTAAGAAATGCGATAACTTAGCTTTTAAATTGAAAAGGGAGGTTCAAAATCATCTATGGTCGAATGGTTTTACTGATAATTATTATGTATGGAAGTATCACGGTGAGAAACTGGCTACCGAAGAGAGTTCAAGTAGTATCATAGTTAGTGAGAATCCTTACCGGGAGTTGGTTGAAGATGCATTACCTGATAATGTTGAGCAAATAATGAAGGCTCGACTTAATCCCGACGACCTTAGCGATAAAGAAGTTCGTTATACCCCACATCCCCAAGTTTCAACCTTTTTTAGAATGTTAAACACCACATCCCCATTCTGTCCTCCAAAGTTAGTGTGATAACGTGTATAAATCTCTTACAGGTGCAAATGGTATACTTAGTATTCTTATCAGTTGATTAACATTTATCGATAACGGTTGGCTTGCTAGAAGTTTGACGTTATTGTCATTTTAATGACGGTGACTGGTCCCTAAAAGTCACACCTAAAGGATGTGTTTGAGAGATATGATTATATGAAAAATATAATCATATTGATGCCTTATATGACTAAAAGATTAGTCGATGTATATGACTAAAATGTTAGTAAATGTAATGATGATACGCTTATTTAATACGATTAAATAATACTAGCTAAGACGAATTAAATGTTAATTCGTAATTTAATATGAACTGTTATATCTAATTGATGTAATCTTATTAAACATTTGAGAGATGAGAGAGAAAGTCGGAGAGAGAAAGCTCCTTCTTGAGAATCCTAGGGTTTTGTGCAAAGGCCAAAACTTCAATTAATTCTCTATCTCTTGTCAGTAAAATTAATTAGTAAATAGTAGATATCATCTATTAATCACAAATAGTATTGTAATAAATTTTCTAGTAATCAATTATGGATGTGAACACTTTATTGTCTGAGACCCGTTTACAAGTCATGACTGCGATTAAAGATTTAAACTCTGAATGTGAGACTGGTGATACACGAACAAATGATTGGCAGGTTGTTGGGTCTAGGAAGAAGAAGACGGGTCAGAACAGTGTTCAGGCGGAGAAATTGGCACCAATAGCTGAACATGTGACTGAATCCTCCTCTAGTAAAGGTAATCTTCTCAAGCTCTCAATTGATGATGTCAAAGAGGAAATTGATTATTGGGCTACTGCGGTGTATGGCTATATTATGGGGGCAAATCCACCTAGAATGGTTATGGAGGGATATCTAAGGAGAGAAATGAAACAGTATAATTTAACAAAGATAGCTTTCTTACCTAATGGTTTGTTTGTGATTCGCTTTGAGACGGTTGAACATCAAAAATTGGTTCTGGATAGAGGTATTATGTTATTTGATGGGAAACCAGTGATAATGAGACCTTGGGATGCAGATGTGAAAATGTCTAAAGTCCAGGTTAAGACAGTTCCTATATGGGTTAAATTGATGGGCCTTGATTTGAAATTTTGGGGTAATGCTTGCCTGGAGAAGTTGTCGTCCTTGATTGGGAAGTATGTTAGGGTGGATGATCTCACCTTGAGTAGGAATCTGTTGGGTTTTGCTAAGGTGCTAATTGAGGTTCAGGTTGATCAAGCCTTTCCTGATAAAATAAGGTTTGAGGATGAGAAAGGGCAGGAAGTGGTTGTGTTGGTGGAGTATGATTGGGTCCCTATCACATGTACCAGCTGTAGTGGGATGGGGCATTCTTCTAAGGTGTGTAGGAAAGGGAAGTATGTTGAAGCTGAGAAGCCTGTGAATGTTCAGAAAAGACAAGTTTGGAAGAGAAAGGATACTCTGCATGTTCAATTGGATACTGTAAACTTTCCTGCTTTATCTAGACCACAACAGGCTGGTAATGAGGCAGTGAAATCTGCATTGAGGGAGAAGGAAGCTGAGAGGACTCCTGCTGTTACACCAATGAATATGAGCTATAGCTCTTTGTTTACCCCTGCTAGAATCATCACCAAATTGACTAGACATGAGACTAGAATTCCAGGGGGACATGAGGAGGATTTTGTGGTTAAATTTAATAATGCTGTGGGTATGTCTGCTTTAGAAGTGGATAAAGGAGGTGGAGAGGAAGGGCTTTCCTCTCCAAATGACTAGATTGGGTGTGTGGAATGTAAGGGGTCTGAACAACTTGGATAAACAGAAGTACATTAGTTGGTTTTTGCATCAGAATGATCTTGAGTTGTTTGGGCTCCTAGAGACCAGGGTCAAATCTGGTTCTCTAAATAAGGTAGTTAGTAATATGTGTAATGGATGGTGCTATGTTACAAATCATGGGTATCATAATGGTGGTAGAGTTTGGGTGTTATGGAAATCTCAAATTCTGCAGGTGTCTGTTTTGGAGATGACTGATCAATATATTCATATCAGGGTGAACAGGATTGGAGAAACTGAGTTTTTTCAGTGTTCTTTTGTTTATGGGTTTAATAAACCTGAGGAGAGAGTTGGGCTGTGGGAGGATATGATTAGATTGAATACTAGTAATCCTTGGATTGTTTTGGGAGACTTTAATAATGTCAGGTATGCTGATGAGAAGATTGGGTTACCTGTTAGAGATGCAGAGATCCTTCCTTTTCAGAGGGCTATTAATCTGAGTGATCTTCAGGATATGAAGACTCTTGGGGCGTTTTTCACTTGGAATAATAAGCAGCCTAGTGGTACTAGGGTCTTCAGTAGGATTGATAGAGTGTTGGTGAATGAGGCTTGGTTGAGAATGTGGCCTAATCAGTATGCTTTTTATGGCCCAGAAGGGGATTTTGATCATTGTCCATGTATCATTGAGGAAGGAATAGTCAGTGTAAACAGAATTAAACCCTTTAAATTTTATAATATGTGGTGTAAAGTTCCTGAGTATAGAAGAATTGTTCAAGAAGGTTGGCAAATGGAAGTATCTGGGTCTCCAATGTATTGTGTGGTTAAAAAGCTTAAAGGTTTAAAGAGAAGCTTGAAGAGATTGAATAGAGATCTTTTTTCTGATATTGAGAGGAATGCAGATGTAGCATATGAATTGCTAATGCTGAGCCAAAAGAATTTACAAGCAAACCCAAGTTGTCTTACTCTTATGGATATTGAATACCAGACAAGGAACAGTTATCTGATTCTTAAACAAGCAAAGGAGGCTTACTTAAGGCAAAAAGCAAAATGTAAATGGGTGAAGGAGGGGGATATCAACTCGGCCATGTTTCATAGAGTCATTCAGCAAAGAAATATGCAGAACAAAGTTTTTAGAATTGATGGCATTGATGGGATTACTTATAAAAATCCTGCTGACATTGCTAAAGCCTTTGAACAGTATTATATACAGCTGTTGGGTGTGGCTGGGCAGTCTGAGGGTTTTAGCCCTGGAGTTATGCAGTCAGGGCCAAGGGTGAAGGTTGAGGATTGGGGAAAGTTGTGCCAGGTTCCAACAAATGAGGAGATTAAGGATTCTTTGTTCTCAATACCTTGGGACAAGAGTCCAGGGCCTGATGGGTATAGTAGTTGTTTTTTCAGAACCAGTTGGGATATTGTCCAAGGTGAGGTGTGCAGTGCTATTAAGGAGTTTTTTAGATCAGGCAAGTTGTTGAAACAAATTAATTGCACTAACCTTGTCCTGATTCCCAAATTAGATAATCCTGTTTCTGTGAAAGATTTTAGACCTATAGCTTGTTGTAATACTATCTATAAGATCATTGCTAAGGTCATGTGTCAAAGATTGAGTTCTATTCTTCCTGAACTTGTTAATCCTGCTCAAGCTGCTTTCATCAAGGGAAGAAGTATTATGGGGAATATTCTGATTGGACAGGATCTCATTAGGATGTATGCAAGGCCTACTGCTTCCCCTAGATGTCTCATTAAGGTTGATCTTAGGAAGGCGTATGATTCTATTGAATGGGGCTTTGTGGAGATGGTCTTAAGAAATCTTAACTTTCCTGAGCATTGCATTAAAATGATTATGCAGTGCATCTCTACTATATCCTATTCTTTGGTGATTAATGGTACTTCACAGTGCTTTTTTCCTGGTAAGAAAGGTCTTAGACAAGGTGACCCCCTTTCTCCTCTTTTATTTACTTTATGCATGGAGTATCTGAGTAGACTACTCAGTGTGATAAGTCAATCCAAGGGGTTTAAGTTCCATCATTTGTGCAAAAGCTTGAGACTTAATCATTTGTTGTTTGCTGATGACTTGTTAATCTTTTGTAAAGGAGATTTGAGGTCTATTTTCATGATCATGGAGGGGTTTAAATACTTCTCTATGGCTTCTGGGTTGAATATTAACAATGATAAGTCTGATATTTTGTTGAATGGGGTCAGGCCTGACATTGAACTGCTGATTTTGGAACATACTAGATTCAAGAAAGGTAATCTTCCATTTAGATATCTTGGGGTTCCTATGTCTCATAAGAGATTATCTAAAGTGGAGTATAATACATTAGTGGAGAAGATGATTGCAAGGATCAAAGGATGGAATAAGAGGAAGATCTCATACACAGGAAGGCTTACTCTTGTTAAAGCTGTATTAAGTACAGTTCAAAACTATTGGGCACAAATGTTTGTGCTACCTGTGGGGGTGTTGGATAAACTGAAAGCTTTATGTAGGAACTTCCTCTGGGAAGGTGTTGATAGTTACTCTAAAGCTCCTTTAGTGGCTTGGACTTGTTTATGCAAAGGCAAGGATTATGGGGGATTAGGGTTGGTTGATGCTAGACTCTGGAATTGTGCAGCAATTGGGAAATTGGTATGGTGGATAGCCCTCAAGAAGGATCATCTATGGATCAAATGGATAGACAAAGTATACCTTAAAGGCAGGAATTGGCAGACTTACTCCCCTTCAAACTATAGTTCTTGGGCGTGGAGGAAGATTTGTGATGTGAAGAATATGATGCTGGCTGCTCTGATCAGGGAAGATTGGATGAGTGAAGACAATCCTTACACTATTGCTGCTGGGTACTCTTGGTTACAAGACAATGTAGATGACAGGAAGGGATGGTGCAGAATAGCATGGAATAGACTGAATGCTCCTAAGCATTGTTTCATTAGTTGGCTAATGTGGCAGAATAGGCTACTAACAAAAGATAGATTACATAGAATGGGGATTGAGACTGATAGAATTTGCTTCTTGTGTGGGGTGCAGCCTGAGGATCATCAGCATCTGTTTGCAGAATGCCAGTTCACGCAGGAATGCTACCAGTTACTGGATACAGGAATTCAGGTTAATGTTCATTTCTTCTACAATGCTGATAGATTATTAAGACTGAGACATAAGTCTGGATTTCAGAAGAAGATTTGTTGGGCTCTAATTTCAGCTTTGCAGTATGGTATTTGGAAAGCTAGGAATGTTTGTAGGATGGATCATTATGTTGTTCGTCCAGGGTCTTTGGTGGATCAAGTTAGAAATGAAATGAGGATGAGACTACTAAATGTTACATTAGGGAAGATTTCAAATAGGGATATTAGATGGTGTAAAGATTTGAATTTGATGTAAGCAGGCTAGCTGGTTGTTAGTCATGAGTAGAGCAAAGCTTAATTTGTAATTGACTTTGAATGATTTTATAAAATTCTTACATTGGTACCAAAAAAAAAAAGATGTATATAATGTAATAGTTTAATACGATTAAATAAGGTAAGCTTAAACGAATTAAATGTTAATTCGTAATTAAATATAAACTGTTATATTTAATAAGCAAATTATAATTATACGATATTTATAGTTGACATATATATTATACGATATTGTCATAATAAATGATGTCATACCGATATTAATAAATCGACTACAAGATGTTGTATGCACTTATTAATATGTGACAACATAAATGACAATAATAATACATACACATTTTATACATTAAATAAAAAAAAAAAAAAAAAAAGCTAACAACCTAAAAACAAGTAGAAGAAAAAGAGGGAAGACTCCTCCCTTAACTCCACTACTTGTTGGACGGTTAAAGGGGAGTAGAAGAGAAAAAAAAAATTCAGATTTTGATCATCTCTTTTCTCTACATTCTTATCATTACTTTCCACAAAAATTATTAGTAATTTTTGTATTCATTCTAGCACAAGAAAAAGGCATTTTTCGGAGCATCTTGGGTGCAACGATTAGTAGAATATCGATCTCGATATTTGTTCTTAGGCCATATTGCTAGGAACGGAGGTTGATTCTAATCTCTATGTTTTAATATTATGCATTTCGTTTATAACTCGAATTTCATATATTATAATTTCGTTATAATCCTTAAATTTCATGATGAAATATACCGATATTTCTCACACATTCGTGGCAGCTTTTCAAGTGGATCAAGTGTGTTATGCTCCTTATCCAATGTGACAACCCTCGCGAATGCGGAAAATAAAACATACAAGGATGTGATTTAATAAGCGGAAATACGGTATTTTAAAAACCTTTATACATGCAAGATAAGTATACGAGGAGTGTCAAATTACAAACCGAATACAAAATACTATAAGATAAGAGACGTAGTCTCTCAAAAGGTTAACAATGTCAAAGTGATTAGCAAACTAGCTAATTAACGACTAGAGGTGAATCTTCCAGGGACAACACCCGCTAGCTCACACCCGAACCCAAAATAGCATAAGCAAAAAGCCATCCAACTCAAGCAACCTGTTCATCCATGAAAAACATGAACGCCACAGTCAGTGGGGAGTAACTCCGGGTTCTCCCAGCCATATCACATTAAACGTACATAGAAGGAAATACAAAAGTAGAGCATGCATACATATAGATATACATGTGAGATACGATAAGGATAGATAGACAATTCAATATATAATGATAAGAGCATATGGAATACAAATCCGAATCCATCATGTTATACAAAGACTCGGGGAAGACACTCTTAGGCAACCGAATACGCTCACTAGGGCTTACATCTCACCGTTAGCGGTATAAGTTTGATAAGATTGAGACTCGACAAACAAACCATGCCAAGTCATGCAATGATCATGAATAATCAATCATGAAATCACGCATCCAAACACAACGACACAAAGACGACATCTCTCACGGTAAATGAAACGCACTAGCACCGTGTACATGGCAAGTATGATTAAAAGGCATCCACGAGATAAACATTTCTTTGAACGCATACATGATTCAATTCATTTCGTATATGTGGACTAATTTCCTCCTGATAGAACGACGATATAAATACCTGGTCCTAGTCTAAATCTGGCCACGAAATCACATTTTCCGGTTCGACATGCGATAAACGTTTCGCATCCAAGACTCGGTCAATCATAGACGCCGAGTACCCCAAATTCGGTAGATACAATTCACGAAAGAGGCGGAAAAGAGCACAAGCCTCATAACAAGCGGTCCACTACATGCAAATAACACCACCTCACAAGTACACAACATTTGACGGCCGGGTCGATCAACGCAAAGCGTTCGCCTCCCAACAACGTCGTCGTATGCCCACTAACACATGCATTTAAGCAGTAGGATACATCCCCGTTCCGACATTCCAGCCTTACGAACGTGGATGTAGCCAAGGGAATGAGAGTACAAGCACATAACAAACTAGTGCTCAAACCGTAAAATTTGTATAAACCAACTCAAAGTGGGACATAGCAAAATCCGTCACAAAACATGTGATACAAGCGAATGAAATATCATATATTCAAAACATTAATATTATAAGTCACTACGTAAAATTATACGATAAACGAATCATGCGAACTATTATAAATTACGAGTTTTAGAAATTGTAAGAAAAAATACACATCCGTGTTGCCGGCCGGTCAGCGGACCGGCGGCCAGTACCCCGGCATGCACATCATGCCAAAACCAAAAACCACAAAGGAAAGAGCAGCGTGTTCCAGGCCGGTCAGCGGGCCGGCGGCCAGGCACCTGGCCAGGAGCACCTCTACACAAAAATCACAAGTTCACTACTGATGTGTTCCTAGCCGGTGGGCAGACCGGCGGCCGGTCACCCGGCTGGGAAACCCAGTTCATCCGAGAGCTTCAATTCAAGTTCTATCATTTCTAATTCTCATAATTTACTTCTATCAATTATCAACAATCAATAATCATCATCAACAATCATCAACTAACAACAATCATTATCAATAACACAATTCCTAAGCTTTCTAATCGTATTCTAAATACGAATTCTAACATAGAAATCATGTAAAACACGTAAATGATATCGAGTAACCCTTCACCGTTACCTTTATGCGTCTTTACTCTGCGTCAAGGTCCTCTTCAACTAAGAAATAGTCTTTGTCGGGATCTTGAAGGTCACCACCTACAAATAGTTAATAAAAGATGAATTTACTTCACCTTGAGAAAGACGGAAAGTTTGAAAAGCGAGAAAGACGGTAATTTTATTATCAATACGGATAGAGGATGATAAGAGGGGAAGAATAAGATGAACTTACGTGAATTTGAGCGAGAATTGAGCGAGATATGACGATTCTAAGATTGGATGATTATGGAAGCTAGGTTTTCTTTGGTTTTCTTAGTGATGAAGTAAGTTTGAGTTGTGTGAGTATGAATTAGGTTAGGAGGTAGCATGAGGGAGTATGAGGGAAAAAGTCAAGAAAAAGTCAAAGACGACTTAAGACGGGATTTACTTGAAATCTCGCGGAAAGTCCAAATACGAACTCGGATATTTTCACTATAAAAATAGGGTACAATTACGGGTGTTACAATCACCCCACCTTTTAAAAAGTTTCGCCCTCGAAACTAGAGGGAAAGAAAGATACCTTATTCGAATAGACTCGGATATTTACTACGCATAGAAGCTTCCGTTTCCCAAGTCTCTTCTTCGACATTAGCACATCTTCAAAAGATTTCCACTAAAGGAACCACCTTACTTTTCAACTTCTTATCCTTACGATCAAGGATGCGGATCGGTTTCTCTTCAAAGGACAAATTTGGTTCAAGCTCGGGCATTTTCTTTTGAAATACATGGCTCAGATCACTAACATACTTTCTCAATTGAGAAACATGGAATACATTATGAACCTTAGCCAAATTCGGGGGCAAATCCAACTTATAAGCAACGGCACCAATCCTTTTCACAATAACCAAGGGTCCAATGTATTTTGGGCTCAATTTACCCTTAACACCAAACCGTTTAACACCCTTCATTGGAGATACTTTCAAGAATACTTTATCTCCAACCTCAAATTCTAGCGGTCTTCTTCGGATATCGGCATAAGACTTTTGACGGTCTTGAGCGGCTTTCATTCTATCACGAATAACCTTCACATTATCAACAGTTTCAATAAGAACATCGGGTCCTAAGTCACGAACATCACTCAATTGATTCCAACATATAGGACTCCGACATTTCCTTCCATAAAGAGCTTCATAAGGAGCCATCTTGATCGATGCATGATAACTGTTGTTGTAAGAAAACTCCACCAACGGTAGACTCTTTTCGCAACTAGCTTGGAAGTCGAGTGCACAAGCCCTAAGCAAGTCTTCTAAAGTCTGAATAGTCCTCTCGGTCTGACCATCTGTAGCGGCATGAAATGCGGTACTCATCAACAACTTACTACCCATGGCTTCTTGTAAAGCCTTCCAAAATCTCGAACAGAACCTCGGATCTCGGTCGGATATAATTTCCTTAGGAACACCATGGTATCTAACAATCTCATCAACATAGGCCTTCGCTAGTCAATCCAAACTCCAAGTTTCTTTGATCGGAATAAATCTAGCACACTTGGTCAAACGATCAACAACAACCCAAACGACATCTTTACCTCCAACGGTCCTCGGCAAAGCCATAACAAAATCCATAGAAATAGATTCCCACTTCCATAGCGGAATATCCAACGGTTGTAGCAATCCACCGGGCCTCTTGTGTTCAATCTTCACTTGTTGGCAAGTAAGACATCTTCCAACATAAGACACAACATCACCCTTCAAGTTCGGCCACCAAAATTGTAGCTTCAAATCTTTTACATCTTATCACCTCCGGGGTGAATAGAATAAGGGGAAAGGTGAGCTTCATCAAGAACTCGCTTCCTCAAATCAAGAGCATTAGGAACAAATAAACGGCCATGGAAACGAAGAACACCTTCATCATCAAACTTGAAATCTTTAGCTTTACCTTCAAGAAGTTTGGCTTGAATAGACTTGTAGGTAAGATCATCAACTTGGCTTTCACGGATCTCATGGAGAAAAACAGGTTGAGCAATCATAGCACCAACATAAACAAATCCACGCTCGACGAATTCCAAACTCAACTTTCGAAACTCGGCACAAAGATCATCGGGTAATACCCGCATAGCATTCAATGCATGAGAAGCATTCCTACTAAGAGCATCGGCAACAACATTAGCCTTCCCTTCATGGTACAATAACTCAAAATCATAATCATTCACCAATTCCAACCATCTTCTTTGTCTCATATTCAACTCTTTTTGAGTAAATATGTACTTCAAACTCTTGTGATCGGTGAATATATGACAATGAACACAAATTAGGTAATGTCTCCACACTTTCAAAGCATGAACAACGGCGGCTAATTCCAAATCATGAGTAGGATAGTTCACTTCATGAAGTCTCAACTGCCTCAAAGCATACGCCACCACTTTCCAAATTTGCATAAGAACACAACCCAATGCCATTTTAGAAGCATCACAATAGACATCAAAGTCTACTCCATCTTCAGGCAAAGTCAACACCGGAGCGGTAGTCAACCTCTTCTTTAACTCTTGAAACGCTTCTTCACAAGCTTCATTCCATAGGAACTTGGTTTCCTTCTTCAACAACTGGGTCATCGGTCTACCAAGCTTAGAGAAATCCTTGACAAATCTACGGTAATAACCAGCTAAACCAAGAAAACTTCGAATTTCCCTAATATCGGTCGGACTCTTCCAATCCACCACAGGTTCAATCTTAGAAGGATCCACCATTACACCTTCTTTAGAAATCACATGCCCAAGAAAGTACACCTTTGGTAACCAAAATTCGCACTTGGAGAATTTAGCATACCACTTCTGACGACAGAGAACACCCAAAATAATCCTCAAATGAATAGCATGCTCTTCTTCGGACTTGGAGAAAATAAGAATATCATCAATGAACACCATCACACACTTGTCAAGGTACTCACTAAATGTGCGGTTCATTTGGTCCATAAAGATAGCGAGAGCATTCGTCAACAGAAAAGGCATCACCTTGAACTCATAATGACCATACCTTGTACTAAAACGGTCTTCGGAATATCAACATCTCAAACGGGAATTTGGTGATAACCGGATCTCAAATCAACCTTGGAAAAAGTAGAAGCACCCTTTAGTTGATCAAACAAATCTTCAATTCTTGGTAAAGGATACCTATTCTTGATTGTAATCCGATTCAATTCACGATAATCGATACAAAGCCTCATAGAAACATCTTTCTTCTTTACAAAGAGAACGGCAGCACCCCAAGGCGAGGCACTTTGTCAAATAAAACCCTTCTCAATCATATCATCTAGCCGCTTCCTTAATTCTTTCAATTCGGTCGGAGCCATAGGGTAAGGAGCTTTGGCTATAGGTCCAGAACCAGGTACAAGATCAATAGAGAACTCAACATCACGCTCGGGAGGAATCCCGGGAAAATTTTCGAGGAATACATCAACAAATTCACGAACAATAGGCACATCTTCAATACTTGGCAAAGAGGTAGTTGAAGAAGTCACAATACACAAGTATGCTTGGTGACCTTTCTTACCATACTTACCAACTTCATAGCGGAAATCAAAGACACACCTTTTCGGGGATGAGATCCCTTATAGGTTATTCTAACTCCTAAAGGACTCTTTAAATGAATCTTTTGATCACGACACTCGAACCTAGCATGGTACAATGCTAACCAATCAATATCTAGGATTATATCGAACTTTCCTAGAGAAAACTTAAGGAGATGAGCGGGAAAGATAGAACCCGCAATAGATATTGGCACATTAGGATAAAGGGTAGAACAGCAGATAATATCTCCGGATGGTAAGGATATGGGAGTATCCTCACTAGATGTAAGCTCGATACATAATTTATTAGCATAGGTCGAAGACACAAAAGCCATTGAAGCACCGGTATCAAATAGAATAAGACACGGTTGCTCTAAGATTGAGAACATACCCGTAATAATCTCTGGATGAGCATCGGCTTCGGCACGGCTCATAACAAAGATGGAACCCTTAGGTTTAGCAGGAGGAGGGGGCAACTTTCGATCGGGGCAATCATCATAACGGTGACCACCCTTTTGGCAAAAGAAGCACACATAAGGTCGGTTGAAACATGCCACACCGGGGTGGTGTGGAAGTCTACAACGATTGCAAAAGCGACCTTGAGCTTGAGCTTGCGGAGCATAAGGCTTATGAGCCACATTAGAAGTAGCTCGGGGAATGAAAGGATTAGGAGCTCTTGTGTTTGCATTTGAAGAAGGATTAAATCTCCTCTTGTTAGCATAAGAGTTAGAAGCAGACGAAATAAACGGTCTCTTTCCATACACAATCGGCCTAGGAGTGAAAGAAGAAGAGGGATTATTCATCAAAGCTTCATCTCTAATAGCCTTCATAGAATTTTCGGCCCACAAGTCATCATCATAAAGATCTCCAAAGGAGGTAGTATTCCTCCTCACTTTACTTTGCAGAACGACACTCAGCTTGTTTCGGTAATAGAAAGCTCGGTCCTCGTCATCTCGGATAAGCCTTGGAACAAAATGAGCAAGCTTATGGAACTCCGTAGTCAAGTCCTGAGCTGACAAGTTGCCTTGCTTAAAGTCAATGAACTCCTTGATCCTTTGTTGCTTAAGCTCTTTAGGATAGAATCTACCTTCCACAAGAGCTTTGAAA
Source organism: Heliosperma pusillum (assembly GCA_022085475.1). NCBI lineage: Eukaryota > Viridiplantae > Streptophyta > Magnoliopsida > Caryophyllales > Caryophyllaceae > Heliosperma > Heliosperma pusillum. Next base: position 53,826 of record JAIUZE010070949.1, read on the forward strand.
CAAGCCTAGTTGAAGCCATCTTCGAGAGTAGCGGTGGCACTACTGATAGCCCACCAATTATCAGCTTCCCTCACAAGGAAGTGCTTTGCGATCCTCACCTTGTCCTCTTCGCGGACTTGGTATAGATCGAACTGCTTCTCCATCTCACGGAACCAATCGGATAGCTCCGTAGGGTCCGGCTCTCCACCATATGGTATAATTTTACTCTTAGCTATTTGTCTAGCTACCCAAGCGTAGCCTCCCTGATGGTTATCTTCTCTTCTAGGGGGAACTTGGTTGGCTTGAGCTAAAGGGGCGTCTAGTTGATTTTTCAACACTTGTGTAAGGGCTTCAAGCATAACGTTCTCAACTAGACGAGGTCTCACCATCTTTATAAGAAACAAAAACAAATTAAGTTACTCCTATCAATTAGCATAAACAAATAGACTACCAAGTAAAATCCTTAACTCTACCCAACTCTCATTTATTATTTTAAGGTCAAGTAGTTTAAGTTAGGGTTCACGTGTGTGCGTCAGGAGCGATAAAGCTCTGATACCAACTGTGACAACCCTCGCGAATGCGGAAAATAAAACATACAAGCATGTGATTTAATAAGCGGAAATACGGTATTTTAAAAACTTTTATACATGCAAGATAAGTATACGAGGAGTGTCAAATTACAAACCGAATACCAAATACTATAAGATAAGAGACGTAGTCTCTCAAAAGGTTAACAATGTCAAAGTGATTAACAAACTAGCTAATTAACGACTAGAGGTGAATCTTCCAGGGACAACGCCCGCTAGCTCACACCCGAACCCAAAATAGTATAAGCAAAAAGCCATCCAAATCAAGCAACCTGTTCATCCATGAAAAACATGAACGCCACAGTCAGTGGGGAGTAACTCCGGGTTCTCCCAGCCATACCACATTAAACGTACATAAAAGGAAATACAAAAGTAGAAGCATGCATATATGGATATACATGTGAAATACAATAAGGATAGATAAGCAATTCAATATAAATTAATAAGAGCATATGGAATACAAATCCGAATCCATCATGTTATGCAAAGACTCGGGGAAGACACTCTTAGGCAACCGAATACGCTCACTAGGGCTTCCATCTCACCATTAGCGGTATAAGTTTGATAAGATTGAGACTCGACAAACAAACCATGCCAAGTCATGCAATGATCATGAATAATCAATCATGAAATCACACATCCAAACACAACGACACAAAGACGACATCTCTCACGGTAAATGAAACGCACTAGCACCGTGTACATGGCAAGTATGATTAAAAGGAATCTACGAGATAAACATTTCCCTAAACGCATACACGATTCAATTCATTTCGTATATGTGGACTAATTTCCTCCTGGTAGAACGACGATATAAATACCCGGTCCTAGTCTAAATCTAGGTAGAATTTCGAAATCACATTTTACGGTTCGACATGCGATAAACGTTTCGCATCCAAGACTCGGTCAATCATAGACGCCGAGTACCCCAAATTCGGTAGATACAATTCACGAAAGAGGCGGAAAAGAGCACAAGCCTCATAACAAGCGGTACGCTACATGCAAATAACACCACCTCACAAGTACACAACATTTGACGGCCGGGTCGATCAACGCAACGCGTTCGCCTCCCAACAACGTCGTCGTATGCCTACTAACACATGCATTTAAGCAGTAGGATACACCCCCGTTCCGACATTCCAGCCTTACGAACGTGGATGTAGCCAAGGGAATGAGAGTACAAGCACATAACAAAATAGTGCTAAAACCGTAACATTTGTATAAACCGACTCAAAGTGGGACATAGCAAAAACCGTCACAAAACATGTGATACAAGCGAATGAAATATCATATATTCAAAACATTAATATTATAAGTCACTACGTAAAATTATACGATAGACGAATCATGCGAACTATTATAAATTACGAGTTTTAGAAATTGTAAGAAATAATACACAGCCGTGTTGCCGGCCGGTCAGAGGACCGGCGGCCGGTACCCCGGCATGCGCATCATGCCAAAACCAAAAATCACAAAGGAAAGAGCAGCGTGTTCCAGGCCGGTCAGCAGGCCGGCGGCCGGGCACCCGGCCAGGAGCACCTCTACACCAAAATCACAAGTTTACTACTGATGGGTTCCCAGCCAGTGGGCAGACCGGCGGCCGGTCACCCGGTTGGGAGCCCCAGTTCATCCGAGAGTTTCAATTCAAGTTCTATCATTTCTAATTCTCATAATTTACTTCTATCAATTATCAACAATCAATAATCATCATCAACAATCATCAACTAACAATAATCATTATCAATAACACAATTCCTAAGCTTTCTAATCGTAGTCTAAATAGGAATTCTAACATAGAAATCATGTAAAACACATAAATGATATCGAGTAACGCTTCACCGTTACCTTTATGCATCTTTACTCCTCGTCAAGGTCCTCTTCAACTAAGAAATAGTCTTTGTCGGGATCTTGAAGGTCACCACCTACAAATAGTTAATAAAAGATGAATTTACTTCACCTTGAGAAAGACGGAAAGTTTGAAAAGCGAGAAAGACGGTAATTTTATTATCAATACGGATAGAGGATGATAAGAGGGGAAGAATAAGACGAACATACGTGAATTTGAGCGACAATTGAGCGAGATATGACGATTCTAAGATTGGATGATTATGGAAGCTAGGTTTTCTTTGGTTTTCTTAGTGATGAAGTAAGTTTGAGTTGTGTGAGTATGAATTAGGTTAGGAGGTAGCATGAGGGAGTATGAGGGAAAAAGTCAAGAAAAAGTCAAAGACGACTTAATACAGGATTTACTTGAAATCTCGCGGAAAATCCAAATACGAACTCGGAAATTCTAAATTCGACTCGGAAAATTTAGTTCTAAATTAAAACTAAATTTCGCTGAAAAGTATCCGTAAAATATTTTCACTATAAAAATAGGGTACATTTACGGGTGTTACATCCAACCACAAAGAAAAATAATGAATGGTCCGCATTTTTTAAAATCAAGTCACGATCGCATGTTGATGCTCATGTTGACGAAATTGTCTTCCAAGAAGATATGGTTGTCAATAGGCAGTCAATTTCACCAATTTTGTTGGAAGAGACACAAAGTGAGGATGAATATGAAGGGGTTGTTGAAAGGGGTGAAGGGGATTATGACAAGGACATCGCTTAAGAAAAAGAAAAAATAATGAAGATGAAGAAATTCAAGAAGTACAAAATGAGGAAGATGAAGAAGAAGTCGGAATACTTTTTTCAGATGATGAAAGTTTGTTGATTTGTAGTGATAGTGATAGAGAGGGTCACTAGTTGTAATCTATTTGTCAAAATAAAATTATAATCAAATTTGAAACTTTGCATTGTAATTCAAAAAGTTTACTCACGGTTTTTATATATTGAACTACCTAAAAATTTCCATTGTATATAGCTTTTACTTATGGCAAGTGGGTTTATAAGACGAATCATAGGTAGCACTAGTCAATCTCGTCGTGCTGATGATGAGCGGAACGAGGAGGAGGCTGCCTTGGATGACCACGAGTAGGACCAGGAGCAGGTTACGATGCCGACTACACAGCAGGAGGGTACGCGGATTATTCTGTCTCGCAATCCTGACATAGGCTATTGGTAAGTGCCTAATATACAGAAAACTTTAATTATCGCTAACTTTATTTTATTATAACTTTTACGCAAACTTTTATTATCTTTTATTATCGCGTTCGTTCTAATATGTATCTTTTTCAAGTGGGATGACAAGCCGATCAAGCAATAAGTTACTTGGTCTTTCATTCGTACCATCATCCGAGAGTACTTCACCAAATGGAGTGAAGCGAGCCATTACCAGCGTAGGCGGATGTGGGAGTACTTTCAGGTATATTTTATTACGGTTCTATCTATAACTAAAAAGTAATTGTTTTCATTCAAAACGTGTACATATACAATTTCAGCAATTACTAACAAGCTGTTTATGATGAAACAGTATCATGTGAACTCGGTCGATCCGAACTACGACCCGAAGCCCGAATGGCAGAAACAGGTCACGAGGCGGATTACCTCACTTGTTGGTGGCCTTAAATATAACCAAAAAAAGGCCGGATTGGGTGCCTGAAAGTTGGTGGGAAAAAATTAGAAAAAGGCACGAAAGCGATCCCGAATTTGCCAAGAAGTCCAACATAAACAAGGTAAATAGATGGTTGGGTGGCGAGAAAGCTTTGTTCACCCATACTCTAGGCCGGAAGAGTTGTGTTGATGCGTTTAAAGAATTGGTAAGTCCTTTATTTTTTACTTCACAAATTGCATATTATGAAGCATTAATATTGCCGATATATCAGTTAATGTTTTTATACTACTTTTAGGTTGATCCTACGCCGTACAAGTTGTTTGAGAAAACAAAAAGAAAAACAAGAAGGGCGAGTGGGTTAATCCTATAGCTGCTAATAATTACTAAGGAATTTTTTTTTATATCAAACTTTAATACTATTTATTAGCTTTGTTTTGTTTATATTACTAAATGTTTTTAATTATATAATTTCTTTTTTGTTGGTTCAGGAAGCTTACACCGAAGAGATGAGCCAGCCAACGCCAGCTGGCGAGACCCCAGACGAATTCCATGCATACTATAAAGCTGTAGATGGATTCGATAAGAAGTCGAGGCTCTTCGGGATGGGAGACACAGGGAAAGAAGTGTGGTATGATCCACCTTGCAACAAAAGTGCACGCGCATCTTTCTCCTACAATCCTACAGATTACACTCGATTCGCAAGTGAAAATTCTCAAAATGAAGGAGCAATTAAGTGCACTTACGAATGAACGAGAACATGAGCGAGCCGCTCGACTTGCCCTTGAAGCACAAGTACGCGCCAATTAACAACAAATGGAGAGCCAAGCCGAGCAAATGGCCGTCATGCAAGCGGCGTTGATGAAATTTCTTCCCCCGGACTTGTGCAATTTCCCTCCTCCACGTCCAAGAGACGACAACGCAGACGACAGCCACGGTTTTGGACAGGGTTCCGTTACCCCCTTAGGTTAGTAATTTATCATCTACTTAAGTTAGTGAACCCGTTGAATTTGTAAGCTTGTAAAAACAAAGTTGTATGAATTTGTTTAACATTTTATGTAATGGATTTTTTATCCAATTTCCATCGATCTTCCCCTTTATTTTTATTGCCTTTTGTTGATTCCCACCCATGCGGTCGATGTGAGTATGAATTGCGGTGGACGAATGTGTTTTCTGTATTGCAGGTTTTAATGAAATTTTCACCGTTTAAAACAATGCAAAATAAGCATTGTGGCTGGACAGCAGGCTGCTGTATCCAGCCACTAATATATTAAGTACTGACGAAAATTACGTCAGAACAGTCAAGATTATCTTGACTTCCTGACAAAAATTCCGTCAGTAAGTCAAGATAATCTTGACTTTACTGACGGAATTAACGTCACGAAGTCAAGAAAATCTTGACTGTAGTGACAGAATTTCCGTCAGGAAGTCAAGATAATCTTGACTGTACTGACGGAATCTCCGTCAGGAAGTCAAGATAATCTTGACATTACTGACGGAATTTCCGTCAGTACAGTCAAGTTTATCTTGACTTTTCAGTTAAATTGGTTGACGAATCATCCGTCAGTAAACCATCAGGAGTCAAATTACTGACGAAAAATCCGTCAGAAGTCAGTTTTTTGTTACCAATTGAAGTGACACACGTTACTGACGAAATTTCCGTCAGTAATTCACATTACTGACGGATTTTTGGTGTTTCCGACAGATTTTTTCCGTCAGTTTCCCGAGTTCGTTGTGTAGTGGTCTTAGCTTGATTCTTTTGTTAAATGCTCGTCTAATGCGCTGGTGGTACATTTAAACATTGCTTAAGGCCCCGAATTGTATTTCATCCAAGAAGATGAGCTCTTTGTATCTTTGTCTATTCTATACTGCTTCTAGAATCTAACTTTTGAGCAGAATTCGTAGAGTAGGGATCTCAAATCCTACAGGTTGGATCGCCTTCATAACGTATATGAGATAGAAAGAAGAGACCCCAATGGGTGTCATACCTGAAGTTCGCTAACCTCTCAATGCAAAGGGAAATTTGTTTGGCTAATTGCGATAATTTTCAGTCATCTTCTTAAGGATGGGGCGTGACGGCGTTTAAGCAGTGGTGATGATGAATCATGCACTTGGTTAGTATTTCAGCTGGAAATGACACCCGTTGTCGTTGATTATCTCATACGGGCCCTCATATCGATATATAATGTTAGTTTGAACAAATTTTGCCACATGTTTGCCTGTAAGGGTGGCGTCTTAGGCTGTTTTGACCTATTTTTCTTTTCTTTATCTTTCTTGTCATCTTTTCTCTTTCGACCTCAGGGTGGTTACTCTTGCGCTATCGCAAAACAAATATTCAAAAGTCTCTCCCGAGGTATCGTATTTCCCTTTCTATCTATTACCATCTTTTCTATAGGAAGGGACATTTTACAAACACTTAACTATCGTAGATTAAAAAGCTAGTAAGGGTATCTAAAAACGCGAACCCATGGAAAGGTGGTAAAAAGCTAGCCTAGAGTCTAAAATCTTGATAAGAACTAACTAAACACTAATGACACAACTAAAACCACTTATTAAAAACTAATAATAATTAAGATAATTAGGTTCATTAATTTCAAAAAATGGATATTTAAAGTGGAAAAACATGTAGAAGACATATATATAGAGATTTGGTTGAAATATTAACATAAAAGTATTACAGATGTAAACTATCTGTCATAAGTAATCTATGAAACACTTGCAATGCACAAATTCAAGAGGTTAAACATACTTGATGTAATCTTCACAAAGCAACCCAACAATAACAAAATATGACTCCTTTATTTCTCTACTACCATAAATCTAATACTACAACTCAAGATTGTAGTGAGTGTGAATTAAATCACCCACATCTAACCCTTTATAACATGCTAATACCCATTAAATCATGAATATCAACAAAGCCACAAGCATTAAGATTCAACCAAGAGTATAAGCTAGAATCTAACATTACTAGAATATATCAAGCTAGTAACAAAAGACATGTTCTTTTCCTACTCAAAAGATTCTATCTGTAAATCCAAGTAAGAGTAAATTAAGTTTCCTTCAAGAAGTTAAAGACAAGATAACCAAACTAATCTAAAATAAGCAATAATTAAGCTAGCAAGATGCAAGGGAGGTTAATCCAAACAATCATTTACTTAACATAGAAGATTTACACAAGAGAAGAACATTAAATGAATAGAGGAAAGATAAGAGAGTCATATGATGTTAAGTTGGGTACTTCTGATCGAATTACATCAAGCTTAAGGAAGCTAACCCTCCATAATCTTCAAATACCCGAAGGATTAAACTAAAAATAATGCTAATGCAATATACTTATGAAAATATTAAAGGAGTTTTAGTGTAAAAAGGTAGTATGGAATGTGGTATCCTAAATAAATGATAAATGTTTTGTATTTATACCCTTCAAGTTTACAAAAAAGTGAGCCTTCAAAATAATAAAATAAAGGAATTTTGAGTCCATGAAAGCAGAGAAAAGCGCAGGCTACGTCATACAACGCAGGTCGCGTCATAAGACACATTCTACGTTTTTCTGCCTTGCGGCATATAATTTTGCGAGGGGTATATCTCTCTCTTTTCTTAGTCATTTGAGACGTGCAACCTACCGTTGGATAGCTAAGATCATAAGCGTTCACCCCTAGTTGGCCTTGCATCGATAGAAAGTTTGTAGATCAAGATATTCCTATTTGAAGTTGACCCTTGTGAAACCGAGTTTTCAATTCTTTATTTTTTCTCTTGTTTGTGCAAGTCAAGGCTTCAACTCTTCCTTTTGTTTTCTTTTATTGACTTTTTACTTGTTTGAACTTGGTTGACTCTTGACTTTATCATTGATTGTCTATGAATAAGAACATTGGTTATTCTCTTACAATTTCCAGTAACACCCCTGAAATTACCGTATAGAATTTATAACTTAATTATATACATAATTATTTAATTTGTTATAAAATGTAGGAAAGATAATGATAGAGAGGTGTGTTTTTCTCATAAACATACAAGAGTATATATACATGAATGAGTAGGAGTTATACAATAGGATGTAAAGAGGTGAGTCTAGAATATTCCTACATTATGGACATCCATAATAATATATTTCATAACACTCCCCCTTGGATATCCATCCCTGAAGACATGGATCGTTAAAAACCACACTAGAAAGGAAAAGAGTACATTAGTCTTCAAACACGCATAATAAGCTTCCTCGTTAAAACCTTTCCATGGAAAACCCAGTGGGACAAAACCATAGATAAGGAAAAAGAGTACAGCGCGTGTCTACTCCCCCTGATAATTATATAACTTGATATGTCTTGAAATGGTCCATGCTTTGACGTAACTTCTTTATCGTTGAAATAGAACTTCACCGTAACTGATAAACTTGGTGTCTTCGATTAATAGAAATCCTTGATATATAATTTCAGTTGTCACAATTCTTCGGAACTCATACACTGAACATTGTCATTTGGGGTAACTTTTGAATCTTCTTCTCAAATGATTTTGTCATAATATAACATTATATGTGTAGAATACTGTCATCTCAACATTCATGATGATCATAACTATAGCGTAATAATGTGCTTATAGTGCTACCTCGTTAAAAACCTTGCTAGGAAAAACTCATTGACAAAAAACCCAGTCGAAGGAAAAAAGAGTGTAGCTCTTTTCTGGAGAATCAATCAGATAATTATTGAATTATTCGTTCAAGACCTATGAGTAATTTTCTTTACTAAATCATATATGTATGGATTGACATTTTTATTACATTATTTTAATAGTTATGGTACTTCCGGACCATAATAATTTTACATGTTTAGTAAGAAACGCGTTCAAGTCTAAATTCTCATATGCTAAAACTTTAAGTTGAGACAATAACAATTCATGTAAATTCTACATGAGTTTGAATATTCCATTTTGGAACTAATCACGATACCTTTCAATTGTATTGTAGAGGTTTATATATTTCATCATGAGTTATTAAAAACTCAATTGATTAATTGATTAATCATTAACAATTGATGATCATTCTAAAGAGGCTCCTACATGAAGTTATCCTCATAGGAGTATCTTATAAGATAATATTTCTCCTTTTAAACAATAATCCAAAAGCAATTTTATGAAACATGTGCATGCAAATGATATGTAACTAATTTTTAACAACATTCTAACAATAATGCTATAATAATGATGTATATATTAAAACTAAGATGCAATGATGAGCTTACGTCTATTACTTACGTCTATATGCACATAATTATACTCGATAATTTTACTTGTTGAGAATTATATATATATATATATATATATATCTATATATATTATATATTATATCATATATACATATATTATGTTCATATATATTTATATATTAATACTATTTTGATAATAATTTTTCTTAATTTCTATGTGTGTTTATTCATTATATATACATATTTTAAACAACCGATAACATGAAAAAATTAGAACGACAGTGGATGTATGAAAGATTAGACGAAAAAAAAGAAACCCATGAAAAAATTAGAACGACAGTGGATGTATGAAAGATTAGACGAAAAAAAAGAAACCCAAGCTGATATTTGCAAATGGGGTGAAAGAGTTTATTGAATTCGGGGAACAATCTAGTGAGTTTAAGGATTTAGGCGGTGAAATGAGGTGTCCATGTATGAAATGCGATAACTTAGCTTTTAAATTGAAATGGGAGATTCAAAATCATATATGGTCGAATGTTTTTACTGATAATTATTATGTATGGAAGTATCACGGTGAGAAACTGGCTACCGAAGAGAGTTCAAGTAGTATCGTAGTTAGTGAGAATCCTTACCGGGAGTTGGTCGAAGATGCATTACCTGATAATGTTGAGCAAGTAATGGAGGCTCGACTTAATCCCGACGACCTTAGCAATAAAGAAGTTCGTTATACCCCACATCCCCAAGTTTCAACCTTTTTTAGAATGTTAAACACCACATCCCCATTCTGTTAGAGCTAGTGTCCTCCACAGTTAGTGTGATAACGTGTATAAATCTCTTACAGGTGCAAAGGGTATACTTAGTATTCTTATCAGTTGATTAACGTTTATCGATAACGGTTGGCTTGCTAGAAGTTTGACGTTATTGTCATTTTAATGACGGTGACTGGTCCCTAAAAGTCACACGTAAAGGATGTGTTTGAGAGATATGATTATATAAAAAATATAATCATATTGATGCCTTATATGACTAAAAGGTTAGTCGATGTATATGACTCAAATGTTAGTAAATGTAATGATGATACGCTTATTTAATAGGATTAAATAATACTAGCTAAGACGAATTAAATGTTAATTCGTAATTGAATATAAACTGTTATATCCAATTGATGTAATGTAATTATTTAATACGATTAAATGATGTAAGCTTTAACGAATTAAATGTTAATTCGTAATTTAATATAAACTGTTATATTTAATTAGCAAATTATAATTATACGATATTTATAGTTGACATATATATTATACGATATTGTCATAATAAATGATATCATACCGATATTAATAAATCGACTACAAGATGTTGTATGCACTTATTAATATGTGACAACATAAATGACAATAATAATACATACACATTTTATACATTAAATAAAATAAAAAAGCTAACAACCTAAAAACAAGTAGAGGAAAAAGAGGGAAGACTTCTCCCTTAACTCCACAACTTGTTGGACGGTTAAAGGGGAGTAGAAGAGAAAAATGAATTCAGAATTTTATCATCTCTTTTCTCTACATTCTTATCATTACTTTCCACAAAAATTATTAGTAATTTTTGTATTCATTCTAGCACAAGAAAAGGCATTTCTCGGAGCATCTTGGCTGCAACGATTAGGTGAATATCGATCTCGATATTTGATCTTAGGCCATATTGCTAGGACCGGAGGTTGATTATAATCTCTATGTTTTAATATTATGCATTTCGTTTATGACTGGAATTTCATATATTATAATTTCGTTATAATCCTTAAATGTCATGATGAAATATACCGATATTTCTCACACATTCGTGGCAGCTTTTCAAGTGGATCAAGTGTGTTATGCTCCTTATTCAATGTGACAACCCTCGCGAATGCGGAAAATAAAACATACAAGCATTTGATTTAATAAGCGGAAATACGGTATTTTAAAAACCTCTATACATGCAAGATAAGTATACGAGGAGTGTCAAATTACAAACCGAATACCTATACTATAAGATAAGAGACGTAGTCTCTCAAAAGGCTAACAATGTCAAAGTGATTAGCAAACTAGCTAATTAACGACTAGAGGTGAATCTTCCAGGGACAACGCCCGCTAGCTCACACCCGAACCCAAAAATAGCATAAGCAAAAAGCCATCCAAATCAAGCAACCTGTTCATCCATGAAAAACATGAACGCCACAGTCAGTGGGGAGTAACTCCGGGTTCTCCCAGCCATATCACATTAAACGTACATAAAAGGAAATACAAAAGTAGAAGCATGCATATATGGATATACATGTGAAATACAATAAGAATAGATAGGCAATTCAATATATATTAATAAGAGCATATGGAATACAAATCTGAATTCATCATGTTATACAACGACTGGGGAAAACACTCTAGGCAACCGAATACGCTCACTAGGGCTTACATCTCACCGTTAGCGGTATAAGTTTGATAAGATTGAGACTCGACAAACAAACCATGCCAAGTCATGCAATGATCATGAATAATCAATCATGTAATCACGCATCCAAACACAACGACACAAGGACGACATCTCTCACGGTAAATGAAACGCACTAGCACCGTGTACATGGCAAGTATGATTAAAAGGCATCCACGAGATAAACATTTCCCTGAACGCATACACGATTCAATTCATTTCGTATATGTGGACTAATTTCTTCCTGGTAGAACGACGATATAAATACCCGGTCCTAGTCTAAATCTGGCCAGAATCCCGAAATCACATTTTCCGGTTCGACATGCGATAAACGTTTCGCATCCAAGACTCGGTCAATCGTAGACGCCGAGTACCCTAAATTCGGTAGATACAATTCACGAAAGAGGCGGAAAAGAGCACAAGCCTCATAACAAGTGGTCCACTACATGCAAATAACACCACCTCGCAAGTACACAACATTTGACAGCCGGGTCGATCAACCCAAAGCGTTCGCCTCCCTACAACGTCGTCGTATGCCCACTAACACATGCATTTAAGCAGTAGGATACATCCCTGTTTCGACATTCCAGCCTTGCGAACATGGATGTAGCCAAGGGAATGAGAGTACAAGCACATAACGAACTAGTGCTCTAACCGTAACATTTGTATAAACCGACTCAAAGTGGGACATAGCAAAAACCGTCACAAAACATATGATACAAGCGAATGAAATATCATATATTCAAAACATTAATATTATAACTCACTACGTAAAATTATACAATAAACGAATCATGCGAACTATTATAAATTACGAGTTTTAGAAATTGTAAGAAATAATACACAGCCGTGTTGCCGGCCGGTCAGAGGACCGGCGGGCGGTACCCTGGCATGCGCATCATGCCAAAACCAAAAATCACAAAGAAAAGAGCAGCGTGTTCCAGGCCGGTCAGGGGGCCGGCGGCCGGGCACCCGGCCAGGAGCACCTCTACACAAAAATAACAAGTTCACTACTGATGTGTTCCCAGCCGTTGGGCAGACCGGCGGACGCTCACCCGCCTGGGAACCCCAGTTCATCCGAGAGCTTCAATTCAAGTTCTATCATTTCTAATTCTCCAAATTTACTTCTATCAATTATCAACAATCAATAACCATCATCAACAATCATCAACTAACAACAATCATTATCAATAACACAATTCCTAAGCTTTCTAATCGTGTTCTAAATACGAATTCTAACATAGAAATCATGTAAAACACGTAAATGATATCGAGTAACCCTTCACCGTTACCTTTATGCGTCTTTACTCCGCGTCAAGGTCCTCTTCAACTAAGAAATAGTCTTTGTCGGGATATTGAAGGTCACCACCTACAAATAGTTAATAAAAGATAAATTTACTTTACCTTGAGAAAGACGGAAAGTTTGAAAAGCGAGAAAGACGGTAGTTTTATTATCAATACGGATAGAGGATGATAAGAGGGAAAGAATAAGACGAACATACGTGAATTTGAGCGACAATTGAGCGAGATATGACGATTCTAAGATTTGATGATTATGGAAGCTAGGTTTTCTTTGGTTTTCTTAGTGATGAAGTAAGTTTGAGTTGTGTGAGTATGAATTAGGTTAGGAGGTAGCATGAGGGAGTATGAGGGAAAAATTCAAGAGAAAGTCAAAGACGGCTTAAGACGGGATTTACTTGAAATCTCGCGGAAAATCCAAATACGAACTCGGAAATTCTAAATTCGACTCGGAAAATTTAATTCTAAATTAAAACTAAATTTCGCTGAAAAGTATCTGTAAAATATTTTCAATATAAAAATAGGGTACATTTACGGGTGTTACAATCACCCCACCTTTTAAAACGTTTCGCCCTCGAAACTTGAGGGAAAGAAAGATACCTTATTCGAATAGACTCAGATATTTACTACGCATAGAAGCTTCCGTTTCCCAAGCCTCTTCTTCGACATTAGCACATCTCCACAAGATTTTCACTAAAGGAACCACCTTACTTCTCAACTTCTTATCCTTACGATCAAGGATGCAGATCGGTTTCTCTTCAAAGGACAAATTTGGTTTAAGCTCGGGCATTTCGTTTTGAAATACATGGCTCGGATCACTAACATACTTTCTCAATTGCAAAACATGGAATACATTATGAACCTTAGCCAAATTCGGGGGGCAAATCCAACTTATAAGCTACGGCACCAATCCTTTTCACAATAACCAAGGGTCCAATGTATTTCGGGCTCAATTTACCCTTAACACCAAACCGTTTAACACCCTTCATTGGAGATACTTCCAAGAACACTTTATCTCCAACCTCAAATTCTAGCGGTCTTCTTCGGATATCGGCATAAGACTTTTGACGGTCTTGAGCGGCTTTCATTCTATCACGAATAACCTTCACATTATCAACAGTTTCAACAAGAACATCGGGGCCTAAGTCACGAACATCACTCAATTGATTCCAACATATAGGACTCCGACATTTCCTTCCATAAAGAGCTTCATAAGGAGTCATCTTGATCGATGCATGATAACTGTTGTTGTAAGAAAACTCCACCAACGGTAGACTCTTTTCCCAACTAGCTTGGAAGTCGAGTGCACAAGCCCTAAGCAAGTCTTCTAAAGTCTGAATAGTCCTCTCGATCTGACCATCTGTAGCGGCATGAAATGCGGTACTCATCACTAACTTACTACCCATGGCTTCTTGTAAAGCCTTCCAAAATCTCGAACAGAACCTCGGATCTCGGTCGGATATAATCTCCTTAGGAACACCATGGTATCTAACAATCTCATCAACATAGGCCTTCGCTAGTCGATCCAAACTCCAAGTTTCTTTGATCGGAATAAATCTAGCACACTTGGTCAAACGATCAACAACAAACCCAACTGTAACAACCCTAAAAGTACCCTATTTTTCTAGTGAAAATATTTTACGAATACTTTTGAGCCTGTTTAAGTTTTAAAGTGGAATTTATTGTTTCCAGTTGAATTTTGAAATTCCGAGTTCGTATTTGGAATTTTTGAGAGATTCCATGAGAATCCCTGTTTTTAAGTCAACTTTGACTTTCGTTGACTTTTTCCGACTCGCCTTGTAATTTGAAGACCGAAAATTTTATAAAAAAAAAATAATATTTTTAATTTATTTTTATTAAGATTTATTTGGATTTATGATAATTTAATATAATTATTTTGAATTTATTCGGAATTAAAGAATAACTTTTACGGTTTTAACCCGAACGTCATTTAACTATTCCCGAGCCAACTTAAATCCCGAAATAAACCCGAAACCCGACTTTGGCATGAGTCACACGCCCATGTCATCTTTTTCCACTCACCTTAAGATCTTTTAATTAATATGATTAAACTAATAATAATATCTAAGATATTTATAACTTTATCGATCCGTTAACGAAAATTACGCAAATCGCTCAAAATCATACCCATTTGTTGACAACCCTCGCGAATGCGGAAATTAAAAACAACAAGCATGTGAAATAATATGCGGAAATACGGTAATTTTAAAACGTTTAACATGCAAGATATATATAACACGAGGTGTGTCAAAATGTTACAAACTAAGTACGGAATATACAATAAAGAGACGGGGTCTCGTAAAATGTTAGCAAAGAACAAGTGTTTAACCAAAACTAGCTACTATCGTCTAGAGGTGAACTTCCAGGGACAACGCCCGCTAGCTCAAACCCGAACCCCAAAATATCGTATCCAAAAAGTCATCCATAGCAAGCAACCTGTTCATCCATGAAAAACATGAATGCCACAGTCAGTGGGGAGTAACTCCGGGTTCTCCAGCCATATTACATCAAACGTACACATAAAGTAATACGAAAGTAAAGCATGCATATATATATATACATGTGAGTTGCGATAAGAATAGATAGGCAATTCTATAGATAATGATAAGATCATGTAGAAATCAAATCCGGAACCATCATGTTATTCAAAGACTCGGGGAAGACACTCTTAGGCAATCGAATACGCTCACTAGGGCTTGCATCTCACCGTTAGCGGTATAAGCTTGATAAGATTGAGACTCGACAGACAAACCACGTCAAGTCATAGCGATGATCACAATAAATCCAACATATTATCA